>JAVTVY010045632.1:0-20044 GCA_036873755.1 Hanleya hanleyi | reverse complement strand
GAAGTCATAGGAAGCCGAAGGAAAATATCCGCTTCGAGATTCTGTTTTCGGCGGAGCTAAACGTGGAATGAATTACGTTGTTACATGACTGTGGTACTTGTGTAAATGTTATTAGCCCTTGGAACAAACCAAAACACAATTTATCACTAGAAATGCAACAAAAAGCGAACACTTGCGTGTGGCGGAACGTAACGAATTCAAGGGCCGTAACTCATGAACGTTTCTTTGTAGTCATGGTTGTGCGAAGTGCCCGGATGTGCTTCGGTGACAACAACAACGCTTTTGCTCTTCCTACGTTTTAAGATTTCTTTAAGTAAGCCCGATCCTAAAGGCCGGCTGCGAAGGTCGGCGTTTGAAAATTCGAAAGACCCTTGCAGAAGGAGCAAAAAATCACAGGTGTAAACATGAATGCAAGTATTTATTTTCTCGTTTCACCGAGACGAGAAACATGTCAGCCTCCAGTCGATGACGTTTACGTTGACAACGCGTCGAACGACAGGCTCCGCCCACATTGAGGAAAAAGGTGGGATCGTCAGTATGTTTGAATTGTTGTTGTCGTTGTTGTTTTCTGGATTTCTTACCAATAAGCCCGACCTAAGGCCGGCTTCGCCGGCCTATTAGGTCGGCCTATTAACTTTCGGTTCATACTTCATGGGTCACGAGAGAGAGAGAGAGAAAGAGCGAGAGAGATAGAGAGAATTAAGGTTTAACGTCGCGTTCAGCAATATTTCATCTATATAGCGACGACGCCCATTGGAACCAAATCTGGGGACAAAATCAATATGTCTTGAGACAGGGTTTTTCAGAACTACAAAGGCCTTAGTTGCAAGCTTACATGTAGCTCCAACTGGAACCTAATGATACTGTCATGTACCATTAGGTTCCATGTTGGAGCTAGCTTACATGATGAGATTTGACAGATTGAGACTAATATATCAAGCGATTGGAAACTTAGCGGGGGGCTCAAACTGAGCAAAAGTATGGAAGCGTCAATTTTATGCGTTCACATGGCTACTATTGCAAGTTATAATACTGTTGGTATTATCTTAACTTGCACCCTAGACCGGTTTCATAGATTTAGGGAAAGAGAAACAGCATGAAATTTCAAAAGGTGGTGAAAGTGGAAATTTATGACAAGCTTGAAACCTTACAGGATGATAACCCTAAAGAATAAAAATAATTAACATTTTAATCGGAAGAAATAGGAGGAACTAGATCTACCACCACAATTTTATGAATATATATATATATTTTTTAACCATTTTCAAGAATTAAATTGCTGTGCAATATAAAAACTGAAGAAATCACACAGAATCAGAATCAACATTTATTGCTTCCCGTCGTGATATGACTGAAACAATGTTGAAAACGACGTTAAATCCTACTCACTCACTCACTTATTGCTCCATTATGCCAAACAGGCTGAATGTACGGAGCCGTAAAAGTGACATGCAAAAAAAAATATTTATCTCGGGCCCCGACTTATTATCTCGGGATCCCGTGATATTATCTCGGGGCCCGACTTAATTATCTCGGGCCCCGACTTAATTATCTCGGGCTCCGACTTATTTATCTCGGGGTCCGAGATAATTCACTAATGGAATTGAAGGGTCATTCCGCCATTTTATCGACTGTTCTGTTACGTCGCTGAAGTTATTTCCTTATTCCTTATTCTAAATCGATATTCTAAATCGAGCTATGTGATTTAGATGTAATTTCAGAGTCTAATCCTATTGAAGCTGTTCATACAAAATTCTGTAAATTTACACTTGGTGTTAACAAGAAGGCATGTAACTCAGCTGTACGAGCAGAGATGGGTAGGCTACCCATGACAGTTTTAGTTAATATTAGTGCGATCAAATGCTGGTGCCGTTTAGTGAGTTTACCAAACTCGAGACTTGTTAAACACATGATCTTCAGCTTGCTGTTAACTATCCCAATACTTATTGCAGTAGAATCAAAAAAATATTGTCTACCCATGGTTTTTATGATGTTTGGTTTCAGCAGTCGATTATTAGTACCAGCCATTTTCCACGATTGTTTGCCAGTAGAATAACAGACGAGTTTACACAGAATTGGCGAAGTACGATGTCCAGTCCATCAAATCATAAACTGGATACTTATGCTTCATTTAAACAAGACTATGGCTTTGAAAAGTATCTCTCTTATAAGTTAACTACATCTCAACGAGTGATGCTTACCAAACTAAGAATAAGCAACCATAAGCTAGAAATCGATTATACCCAGGAACGGTCGAACGTGCCAGTTTTGTGTGGGCTCTGTTGGGTCATTGTCCCAACGTTAGAGTTTGTAACCTCCAAACCGTCGGTAAACAAGACATATATATACGACAATAGGGGATATATATACAGTCTGATGCCATGAGAATATGTTGGGTATGAGTATCATTTTGTTATGCATTGTTCAAATAATGCTGATCTAAGATTGTCGCTATTTCGTGTATTGGGTCTGACCGTCCCCATTTCAGAATATCATTCTCGTATATTGTTCACCAAACGTTTAAAATGTGATAGTTTTAAAATCACCAGAGTATTTGCTAAATTTGTAATACAAAGCTTCGACAGGAGGGTCAGTTGATATTCTGTACAGGAAGATTGACATGTACCAGTTTTGAAATAATTGAAAACAATTCGAGCCTCTGTTGAGCCATGTAAAATCCTACACTTGTTCATGTATACTGTTACTGGCCTTAACCAATGAGATTTGTGTTTGCGCCAATAAACGAATCTGAATCTGAATCTGTGATATATTTCGACAACCATTATGTCTTCCATGTTTTCCCCAATAATTTTTCCTCTCTATGAATATAATTGTGAGTAGAATACTTCAAAATGTGTGCCATTAAGATCATTTCTAAAGGGTCGTAGTAAAATCCGTGTACATTCCACAATATTTTGCTAGCCACTTTAAGAGTGGTCTGGCTATCTTCCTAATAAACTTATCTTTTCTTTCTGGCCCATTCTTATAGGTGTTTAAAGCGGGACCGCCATACCCTTCGAGCCAGCGATAAATGGACCGAAGTAAGCCCGTTGTGGTCAATTTACATCGACTGTATCTGTTGGTCGTATTCATCTAGAAATCTGTTTTGTGCCACTTTTTCTTAAAGTGGCACCAAACGGATTTCTGGACGAATTTATAGATATATTTGTGAGGAAGATATCTAGACCACTCTAAAAGTGGCATAAACATATTTATGGAGAAATAGGACCAACAAATACAGTCGCTGTAAATTCACTATATTGAGATGATATCCATATAGCGCTGGCTCGGAGGGCACCCTTTAAACACCTAAAATGGGTCAGAAGGATAGATAAGTGAGTAGTATATAGCATTGATATTCCCTCTAGTTGACCTTTCACCTCAGAAATTTGCATATCACGTGACAGAGGTCAAAGGTCAATGAGTGCACTTGAGTTGACCTGTATCCTTTCATCTCGTCTTTGACCTTGGATCATGTTTAGACATGTTAGGGTTGGGGTTTTTCCCATCACGTGCGGTATGACGTCAATTGAATGGGGCGTGACCTGTGAACATGATAGGACATGTACTGACCTGTCTGTGAGGTTTTCCCCTACAATGTCGTTCACCCTCGTGTTTTTTCGGTGAGGTCCGATGGGTACGTCCGTGTCTTTTCGGTGAGGTCCGTGGGAACATGATAGGCCATGTACTGACCTGTCTGCGGGGTTTTTCCCGCCAGAATTTCGCTGTCGTCTGCTTGGGCTGGGGGTTGTCACGTGCCGAACACCTGGCTCCCCGAATTGCAACAATGTTGCACGTTCGCTACAATGTTGCGGCGACTGTGAACACCTGGTCTGGCGTCTGCGTGAGTGAGCTCACGTGCCGAACACCTGGCTCCCCGAGATCAAGGCATGTCCAGACTTGTTCTGGGTTGTGCAGTTCTGCCATGCAGAGGACGGATACTAGGAATGCATATTAAATCTATATTACCATTGATGGGATGCATGTACTGACTTGTATGTGGGGAATCACGGGGAGATCAGGTGATAGGTCAAGGTCATATTGAATGATAGGAATGCGTGTACTGACAACCCCTATCAACTCTATCCCAAAGGGCTAATATCGGTCCCTGGCTTATCGGGTTCTGCCTGGAGTGGGTGTATGTAAAATTAGGATTTGTCCCGAAAATACAAAAAGCGGAACACGGACTTTACCGCTAAACTAGGGAAAAACTCTTATCAACCCTATCCCAAAGGACTAATATCGGTCCCTGGCTTATCGGGGCCTGCTGAGAGAGTGGGGGAGTGGGTGTATGTAAAATTAGGATTTGTCCCGAAAATATAAAAAGCGGAACACGGACTTTATCCCTAAACTAGGGGAAAACACCTATCAACCCTATCCAAAAGGGGTCATATCGGTCCCCGGGCTTATCGGGGCCTGGGTGCATGGGTGGGTGCATGTAAAAGTTTCTTCAAAAAAAATATAGAATACGGAATTTACCCCTAAACTAGGGGAAAACCCGTATCAAGGGCGTATACTGACTTCCATTGACCTTTGACCTCCAGTATAGAGTGCGTATATTCACTACCATTGACCTAAAAAATTTGCGTATCGTGACCTTTGACAGCCAATCAGAAGCGAATATTTTGACATGGTTCTGGAGGTTTTCCATCATGGGGAGTGCGCAGGTGTATGACGTCACTTCCGCGTGAATCGGGCGTGACCTGGGTATGGGATGCATATACTCATTTGGTTCTGGGTTTTTTCCATCACGGAGAGGTCACGTGATAGTTCAAGGTCATTTGAATGATAGGAATGCATGTACTGACCTGTTCATTCATCCGGGGACTTGTTTACATCCGGGTCATTCATTGTGGTGGGGTCTGCGCAAGTGTGTGACGTCACTTCCGATTTCACTAAAACTACCTCCGAACACAGAAGAGTTCCAATTTTCCCTTAGACGTAGGGTTCGGATTTTCAACATCCGGGTTTTCCCCGGCCCGGCCCGGCCCGGCCCGGCCCGCCCCGCCCCGCCCCAGCCGCAGCGCGCGCGCGCGGGTTATCCGGAAGTGCGCGGCATCACCGGAACTGCGCGGGTGAATTTCGGATTATCCTAGGCCACTGATTGGCTACTTTCTCAACGGTGTTCAAAGCCAGTTTCACCGAATCCCCACATGTCTGTTATAGCCTTCATGCATTATGCTCATATAGAAAACACACAAGACAGGTTTTTTTGGTGAGATCTCATTTTTTTTATTCAGTGAACAACAACAACGTGAGAACAACCACGTGAAAACTGAAGCCCAGAACAGGGGGCTTGTACATTGAAAGAACTGAAGCCCAGAACAGGGGGCTTGTAAACTTAAGCCCAGAACAGGGGCTTGTACATTGAAAGAACTTAAGCCCAGAACGGGGCTTGTACATTGAAATGATCGGCGGCCCAGTCATATACGAGTACATCGCGGTCCTCGGCCTTGGGGTATTCATCAAACATCTGTACGATGGTAGATAAGGTCCTTCCCCGGCATCGATGGTACAGGTAAAACAAGCAATATTGTCCGCACACGCTACTGGTCAGGCTTTGCAACGTTTCACTGTTCCAACACCACATCTCTGTGCCTTGATCCATGAAGTCTGTTAAATCGGGATGGAGGAGTGGCAGGCCGTACGGGTCAAAGTATTCGCCCTGCTGTTCTGTCAAGTACACGGCCACCCAATGTTCACCGGGCCGATCCATCGGGTCCGTGTTGAGAACGTATGCAGCAGGATACATACGGTCTAATGGGAACACATCTCGGGCGAACACCCCTTGAAAAACCATACGTGTCCCTGGGTCATTCTCCAGCACGGTGGTTATCTGGTCTGTATCCATGTTAGGTGAAAAAGTCACACAGGACGTTGCGCGCCTTGACCACTTGAATGATGTTGTCAAACTCGGCGTAGCAGATCACATTGACGGTGGTCCCGAGGGCTCGTGCAAAGTGGATTTCTAACCGTAAATTGCCTTGCTTGGCCAGGGCCAGCTGATGGTCGTTCTCTAAGGTGGGGGTCGAAACAGAACAACATGTATCCGTTCGCGTAGTCCTCCCGACTGATCATATTCCCTTCGTCTTGGTTGATTTGACCGGTGGCTGTAAACAGGCTCTGATAGGCTCGAATGAAATTCCTGCGCCCAAAATTCGGTGTTAAGGCCGTGGCTGGGACCTGTTGTCCATCCACACGCAGGGCCACAAAATTGATGCCGAAATGTTTAAAGTCAAACGGATTCTCTGGGTAGGCCCCGCTGAAACTGGTATTTTCCACACAGGCCAGGATCAATCGCTTGGGTAGTTCCCCCAGGAACAGGTTTTCTTTGTTGGCGCTCATATTTCCAGCAGACACAGAGAACACTTTGGTTTGTACTCGTCGGATAGGGTACTGGGCTGGTTTTGTTTCCAAGGCTTTCATGTGTCCCAATTGAACGGCTGGATTCGGTTTCACTTTTCGGACATACAGGACTGCGTCTTGGATAACAATCTTATAGTCAGCTGCATGCCCATCTACGTTGGTGGCCATCAAGGCGAAGGTCGGAGGCGCCCGTATCAGTCGGATTTTGATGGGGATCTTGTTCAAGAGGTACCGGTCTTGCATGAACATGTCTGCATGTAGTCGACCCATGAGATCCACCGAGGCACCGTTCGCAGTGAAAGCCTTCCGTTTGTTATATCCTTCATTGTCCACCGTGTCCATGTGCTCGGCTGTGTCCTGGTAGAATAAAGCGGCTGTCAGCTGAGATTGTTTAGCCTCTCGTCCATACGACAACAGTGTCTCGATGTAGGCTCGATAGGGGTACGTGTTGGTCGAGTCACTGATGAGTTTGTCACTGAGAAAAATATCCACCTGTTGAAACATCGAGTGCAGCCAGAGATTCGTCGGGCCCACCATTGCAGCTTGGATGATTCTGGAGCCATCCCCATTGACGACCTTGGCTTTCACATACAAGTATGTATGGGCTAAATCCACATAGGCCGTATCCGCATTACTGATGGTGAACTCGATGGGCCCTGTTTCGTTGATGCTGGAGAGCGGGAGATGCTCCATCCATAATCCTTGTTCGGCGCTGGTCTGTGCGGGCGGGACGGTCCACAAATCAAATTCACTGTTGGTGGAGGGGCAGGACTCTGCGTGGATGAAGGACATGTTTAAGAAAAGATATCCTGGGTCTTCGATGTGCGTCGTCGCTGGGTCGGTCGTCGACTGGTACGTGGTCTCGGTGGTGCAGGTCTTTTATTCCGTTGTGCTTTGGCCACCAAGACGCCTCCCGCTTCTTTGGCCCGCCGTTTCAAGGCTTCTTTGGGTGCCGTACCCCCAAGACATCACCGGCCACTTGCAGTCCACTGCGTACCGCTTGTTTGCCGATTGCTTTCACCCCACGCGTCACCAAGGGCAGGAACGTTTTGACGATGCTCCCGAGTATGTTCCCCACCCATGTCCTCGTTGCATGCGTGTACCACTAAAGACGGGAAGGCCACCCCCGGTCTGTTGGGCATAATAGTCCATATAGCTGCGTGCATCGCAGTCGTAAGGGACCTTCATTATGCAAAGTGGGGAGCACGCTCAACACCCGTTTAAATTTGGTCCAGCCGTCACGGTGTAGCGTAACCGTATTCGATACGGCCTCAGCGCGCGACCAGCAAACATCTCCACGGTCTTCAACGATGGTGACTTTATCTTCATAGACGTGTAACCCCACCAGGGGTCATCCGCGCACTTCCGGTGATACCGCGCCCTTCCGGATAACCCGCGCGCGCGCGCGCTGCGGCCGGGGCGGGGCGGAGCGAGCCGGGCAGGGCCGGGCCGGGCCGGGCCGAGCCGGAGAAAACCCGGATGTTGAAAATCCGAACCCGAATCCGTATTCGAAGGTAGTTTTAGTGAAACCGGAAGTGACGTCACACACTTGCGCAGAACCCACCACAATGAATGACCCGGATGTAAACAATCCCCGGATGAATGAACAGGTCAGTACATGCATTCCTATCATTCAAATGACCTTGAACTATCACGTGACCTCTCCGTGATGGAAAAAATCCAGAACCAAATGAGTACATGCATCCCATACCCAGGTCACGCCCGATTCACGCGGAAGTGACGTCATACACCTGCGCACTCCACATGATGGAAAACCCCAGAACCAAGTCAGTACATGCATACAGTCAGAAGATGTCAAAATACTCGCTTCTGATTGGCTGTCAAAGGTCACGATATGCAAATTTTTGAGGTCAAAGGTCAACGGTAGTGAATATACGCACTCTATACTGCAGGTCAAAGGTCAATGGAAGTCAATATACGCCCTTGATAGGGGTTTTCCCCTAGTTTAGGGGTAAAGTCCGTGTTCCGTTTTCTATATTTTTTCTGGAGAAACTTTTACAAGCACCCACCCATGCACCCAGGCCCCGATAAGCCCGGGCACCGATATGACCCCTTTTGGATAGGATTGATAGGTGTTTTCCCCTAGTGGATAAAGTCCGTGTTCCGCTTTTTATATTTTCGGGACAAATCCTAATTTTACATACACCCACTCCCCCACTCTCTCAGCAGGCCCCGATAAGCCAGGGATCGATATTAACCCTTTGGGATAGGGTTGATAGGAGTTTTCCCCTAGTTTAGCGGTAAAGTCCGTGTTCCGCTTTTTATATTTTCGAGACAAATCCTCATTTTACATACACCCACCCATGGCTTGCAAAATCCTTCCGTCCGTGAAGGAAAAACCCCAAATACAAGTCAGTACATGCATCCCATAAATGGTAATATAGATTTAATATGCATTCCTAGTACCCGTCCTGTGCATGGCAGAACTGCACAACCCAGAACAAGTCTGGACATGCCTTGATCTCGGAGAGCCAGGTGTTCGGCACGTGAACTCACTCACGCAGACGCCAGACCAGGTGTTCACCGCAACATTGTAGCGAACTTGCAACATTGTTGCAATTCGGGGAGCCAGGTGTTCGGCACGTGACAACCCCAAGCAGACAACAGCGAAATTCTGGCGGGAAAAACCCCACAGACAGTACATCGCCTATCATGTTCCCACGGACCTCACCGAAAAGACACGGACGTACCCTTCGCACCTCACCGAACAAACACGAAGGTGAACGACATTGTAGGGAAAAACCCCACAGACAGGTCAGTACATGTCCTATCAGGTTCACAGGTCACGCCCCATTCACCCAGACCGGCAGTGACGTCATACCGCACGTGATGGGAAAAACCCCAAACCTAACATGTCTAAACATGATCCGAGGTCAAAGACGAGATGAAAGGATACAGGTCAACTCAAGTGCACTCATTGACCTTTGACCTCTGTCACGTGATATGCAAATTTCTGAGGTGAAAGGTCAACTAGAGGGAATATCAATGCTATATACTACTTAAGTGTATTAGGAAGTTATCTAGACCACTATAAAAGTGGCACAAAACAGATTTCTGGATGGATAGGACCAACAAATACAGTCGGTGTAAACTGACCAAAACGAGATGATATCCATTTAGCGCTGGCTCGCAGGGTATGGCATCTTCACGAGCCCAGGTCAATCCTACATCCTCACAGATGGTTTACCTGGACATTTTTGGTGAATCGAATGAGTTTTTGAGTCGATGACTCTATTATACAATCTCGTACATTTCATCCCTCGCGCTTGTTTTGAATTAGCATGTCGGTATCTCAAGCCTACGGTTTTTGCTTTGACTTTCGATGTCGATTACATACAGACATCAAAGTACTTTGGCCCGCAATGAAATCCAAACCTGTCACATCTCATACCTCCCAGCGGATTGGCATAATCAGCTAGCTTTGCACGTTCACTGATTGGTTTGATTTAGAGAAAACCCCTTCATCTATTTATATCCAGAACTAGCATAAGTAGCTAACCAAGCCAGTGTATCGATCCTAACAGATGATGAGATCGATCGATACACTGGCTCGCGAGGATGAGGGCATGGCGACCCCGCTTTAAACACCTAAAAATGGGTCCGAAAGATAGATAAGTCTATTTCGAAGATATCTAGACCACTCTAGAAGTAGCTAGCAAAATATTGTGGAGTGTACACCGAGTTTACTACGACCCTTTAGACATGATCTTAACGGCATATATTTTGAAGTATTCTACTGACAATTATATTCATAGCGAGGAAAAATTATTGGGCAAATCATGGTTCCATTCGTGTTATGAAAGACATAATGGTTGTCGAAATATATCGATTTTCATGAAGGTTACAACTTTCACATAGCGCGATTTAGAATATCGAAACGGGAATAAGAAATAGAGAAATAACTTCAGGGACGTAACAGAACAGTCGATAAAATGACGGAATGACCCTTCAATTCCATTGGTCAATTATCTCGGGCCCCGAGATAAATAAGTCGGGGCCCAAGATAATTATCTCGGGATCCCGAGTTAATAAGTCGGGGCCCAAGATAATTAAGTCGGGCCCCGAGATATTATCACGGGATCCCGAGATAATTAAGTCGGGCCCCGAGAAAATATCACGAGATCCCGAGATAATAAGTCGGGGCCCGATATAATTTTTTGTTATTCACTTATACGGCTCCGTACTTTTACGGCTCCGTAATGGAAAGAGAGAGACCAGTTCTAATCGTACAAAGCCAGAGCAACCCTATATTGATTTAAAGAAAGGGAGTATCCAACACCATTATAAACTGCTCGTTCTTCGACAAAAGGGTTAGATTGGGTATCAATGGAGTGAGAGAGTACTAACACATGAATTGAAAACCCTAAAAGTCAGAAAATCCTGTGGTCTTGACTGAATATCTAATGAAATGTTAAAATATGGGCAGTTGTTGAAAGCTCTGAAATTCTGTCGGAATTTTGAGTGGCTTGAATTGAGCGGTGTGGAGTCACGTGGAGCTGACGTCACGTCCGGTGCGAGGTCACATTCGGGTGAAAGATCATTTCCGGGTCAAAAGTCACTTCCTGGTAAAAGGTTACGTCCGGGTCACGTGACAATCGGCGTCCATCTGCGCATGCGCAGTCGGGAATAGTAGATTGAAAGGCATTTGGGTGGACGTTTCGGCATCGAGGTGGGCCCATCCTTGGTCCAAATGGGTCGTGTGGGATATCAGCTTGAAGCGTTCTGGAGTAGCATCCGACTGGACTGGTATGTAGTGACAGTTAGGCTATGGCGTGCATGCACAGACAGGGAATTGTGGGAAACGGCACTTGGGTGGACGTTTTGGGGCAAAGATGGTCCATCCTTGATCCAGAGTTGGTTGGTTGAAGTTTAACGTCGCACTAACCTTATCGGTCACACGGCGACGATGATCCAAACAAACATATCCTAGCAAAACTCTAACCCTAACAAAAACCTAACCAGAAATGCAATTTTTTTTTTGAATTTTGAAAATTAGGCTCTACAGACACTGGTGATCACAATGGATCGTCAGAGAGCCTAATTTGTTCGGCACTTTAATTTACCTCGTGTGCCAGACAAACATGGTATGATACAAACCATGGTGTCCTAAGCTGGAGGGCTCCTTGATCCAGAAGGGTCGTATGAAGTGTCCTATTGAAACATTCATGGGGGAGCATTCGACTGGTCTGGTGTGTAGTGGAAGTTCCATAAGTTCGAAAAAGAATAGAAAAAAGACGTTTGGGGTAGGATTATTGGGGTGCGGGTGGACAATTTTTTATTGTGGGTTTGACTATGGGGTGTACTTGTTTATCTTGCCTGACGCTATAGAGTACGATGGAAGGGGTCTCATGACCATGGCGTGACTTTCGCTGGAAGGTTATCGTGCGAATGCGCAGTGCACAGGCAAACCTGAGATTGACGTTTTGGGGTCGAGTTGGACTAAAAGTGGTCCAAATTGAAGCTGTCGTAGAGTCAGACCGGTGTGGTTCGTAGTGGAAGTGTCGTCACTCTGCACATGCGCAGTAGGACAGTGGAGTAAATCCCCCTGCGTCTTCTATAATGTCTTAACGCCATGATGTAGACAGTTGAGACAAATAAAGATCAACACGTTCGCAAGTTTATTATCCCCTCCATCCCAGGCTGGGGGATCCGCGTTTGGTATGTTCACAATTCAAGTATGCTCTTGTCCAATCAGAAGCCGCCATTTAATGTTGCATCAATCTTCGACCATGTTCGCTCTTGTCCGTTAGACGTATCTCTAATCGTCGTCGAGCAGGCCGGGTAAGGCAACACGTTCTGTAACAGCTGTTTGGGCATCTTGACTCCTGTGCGTGGGGGTCGCCTTTCATGTCAAGCGGCAACAGACTATACTCTTAATAGACCGCACTGACTGTTTTTCTGATGCAGAGGCGCATTTGGATGTAAGTCTGTTGCGAGTTATCATGTCCGGCATCATCGATCACCACAGCGTGGGTATTAATAGCTGTTGTCACAATACGATGCCAAAAGGTGGGTTACTCAGACTTCCCTGGAATGTAGCCTGACTATCTGAGGTGATGCTCTCCGTATCGGTAGATAGACTCTCCTCAATCCAGGGCCGTAGCCAGGATTTACTGAGGGCTTGGTTCGCCTTCACTCCAAAAGGGCACATCAGGGGGTTCGCTGTATGGGAAAAGGGGCAAATAGGGGTTCGCTTCAGTTTGAAAAGGGCATTTATATGAGAAAATATATAATATTTCCGAAAGGGGGGTTTTCCCGAACCCAGAAAAACCTCCCTGGCTACGGGCCTGCAATCTCTGCATCGGAATCAGTCGGTGGACTCACAGAATCAGTTGGTATAATATCAGCATCTGCATTGGCTTCTTGCGCCTCGGTGTCTTCATACCTATGTATATTCTGCTAGTATCGCATCATATCGTATTGTTTGGTGAACGTGCGTTCGCATCCAGAACATGTATAACCCATGTTGACGGTTGAACGTCGATTGTGCACATCTTTGGGATATGCTTACTTTAATGGTAACACAGTAACGCCCGCCACCACCTAGTTTTAACGCTTCAACGCCCTGGTGCAATAGCTCAGAAGCTCTGATGGGTCTAGATATCCAATGGAATTGACACTAATTCACAACGCCCGTCGTTACGCCTTAACGCCCTATCTTAACGCCTTAACACCCATCTCAACGCCTTAGCGCCATATCTTAACGCCCATATCAACGCCTTAACGTCATATCTTAACGCTTCAACGTTCTATCATAACGCCTTAAGCCCTAGCTTAATGCCTCAACGCCCTATCGAAACACCTTAACACATTAATTGTCAACCGTTCAATCACACACACATGCTTTGACCATTGGCCCTTGACCCGTGATGAAAGTGACGTCACCACCGGAAATGACGTCACCACCGAAAGTAACGTCTCCGTGTGGATGTGTGCTCACCTGGTGGCACTACCACTTCCTCTTCCATCTTCCCCTCGCAAGATAGAGTAGCCATTGCTCCATGATAATCGAGTTATTTCTGAAAATCACCAACCTTACGACGCCTGATTATCTACAAGAAAGTTACTGGAAAGTATTCTTTGTATTATTTAAGCGATATGGCCTCAAATATGTTCTGCACTGTGGTTTGGCGAAACCAATGTACGACCCACATTCAAAATAACCAACTCGTCAGTACGGCGTGTTATCTACATGGAACACTGCGTATGAAGAATGAGCCCAGTGACCCGATGATTTATTCAATGCCTATCTAACAGGCAAACAGGATTGCAGAGCAAATATCCTGGTACCGCCTGGATTAGCTAGGCCTGAGAGTTATGTAGCTCAATCTGCGCTGACCGTAGGTTATGAGGAGTTTGGTAGGCCTGCCTCTGCTGGGGGTCTCTGCTGATTGTTGATTATAAAAATAAACAAACGCCTACCTCTGCGCCCAGTTCCTCGCCTTGTATTTCAGTCCTTGGTAAATCAAGTGAGAAATTGACCAGAGTAGTACAGGTGGAGGGGGTCATCGAAGATGTTCAATCCGGTACTATGGCGACGGTCGACGTGGAAGTGCCCGTACTAAAGACGGCCGATAATGGAGAGAGAAAATCGGAAACTGATCCAGGACTCATGGAAGTGGGCCAGATTCCTCCTGTTGATAAGCAGTGGACGTGGTGAGACCGTTACAAATGGGTACATGGCAGTGCCGTACGCACTTGGGTCGGCCCAAGCCGGGGCTACGGACCGTGTGGTCATGTCATTGAACATGCCCACATGAACTGCTGCAATAAAAGCGTGCCTGGGATACAAATCATCAAAGGAATCACTTTTGATTCTTGTCATGTTTTAGAAAAACGCAGTCAGTATATTTGTCTGTAATGTTATATGACTTCTTGGCAGTACACCGGCTTCGTTTTCCACCATCATTTTAATGTTGCGTTTAATTCATTTGCTGGATTAACATCTTCCGGAATGTCCATTTTTACAGGGACTTACGGACAGGTATCTATTCCTATAACTCCTTGTTTCTCTAGCGGTTTCGTCAGTCCTGTCCCTGCCGAAACTACGACCTTTCTAAACCACCAGAGAATGAGGTTCCTACACGATAGTACTGCAGGGTACGTATGCTACTCAAAATATGCCAGGGCGGACGCCTATCTATGCCACGCATGATAACGGAACATCTTTGCAATTAGGCCAAACCTATCGGCCTCCGGTTTGGAAACGGGTCCACTCTTGCACATGTGATGCAATTACCAAATACCGGGGGTTTACGAGGGTCTGGACTGGGTCAGTATTGAGCGATGCACCCTTCAGTTCGTGCTTCCAGCTTGACACGTCGTATGCCCGTTCATTGTCCTATGCGCTGACCTGCCACACGACCAGTTAGGACTACGACCCCTCCCCCCCCCTTTCCCCGTCAGGCCCAGTTTCGGGATGGTCCGATATTGGCTGCCGTCTTAATGCGGATGGAAAACCAGCGAGAGGAGATGGAGTTAATTAGAGAGGCATTGGTTAATCGGCTTCCGGTTTCTGATCAAATATCAGCACCGCTTCCTTTTTTCCCGCCGATCAGTCCGTTAGCACAATTGGCGGGGCCTGTCTCCTCTATGAATCCCTACTGGCAGGAAGCCCGGGAGGAGATGGAGGTGGACGAAGATCAGTACGGCGAATCTGAATATTTCTAAGGAACGCCTGCAAGGAGCAGCTGATCCGAGGCACACAGTTTGTCTTAAGGGCGCTGGTATCTCTGGGATATCTCCCATACGAAGAGAAATCAGAACTGACTCCTTTACAAAGGCGCAAGCTTCTCATCAGATGGCGGAAGATAACGAAAATGATCTCAAGATCCATAAAATTATCTCAAGCCATGGCCTTACACTTTGATGTGATAGTCGGTCTCTTGACGTCAACTCAAGACGTACGTGACCCCAAGAGGTCCGCTGCAGTTACGTCCATTGATGATACATATAAATCACCAGTCGAGTAAAAGGCAGTTAAACCCGAGGATACCAGTCACGTCTCTTGCATGTCAAACAACGCCTCCAATGGTGGCAGGATCCACTCAACGTGATGCCTGGTGTATCCTTACTTCCGTTTCGTCCAACCTGTTCAAGGACGCATCTATGGGCGGCTGGGGGCTCACCTCGAGTCCAAGTCGATATCCGTGTTTTGGACAATCGAGGAACACTCTTACCATATAAATGTGTTGGAATTCAAGGCAGTGACACGTGCCATCCAACATCGGTAGGAAATTTGACCGATCAAAACCTGCTGGTAGCTACAGACAGCCCCACGGTGATTGTCTGTATCAACAAGCAAGGGGAGACGAGATCTCCGCTTACTAAGCCAAGCAGAGATCTTTTTAAATCTGTGCTGGGCCAGCAACATAAAGGTGGTGGCCAGACACTTGCTTATATTTCTTCAGGCAATAGTATGTGAGCTGTAGCTTGACTCCTAAGTCAGTCTCCTCTTGTTTTGTGTCCACAACCCATTATCTGATGGGTCCCGAACCGTAATTTCAAATTATAAGCTTCGTCGAGGATCAGTATCGATCATTCCCGGGTTCACTTATTTGTTAGGAGCTGTAGCTTGAGCCCTAAGCATGCCTCCTCTTGTTCTAGTATAGGGCCTATATAGGTTCTGATCAGGAAGTTGTGAGCGCCACCTCTATTTCTAATAGAGTGTGAAGTTGTAATTTATCACCGACTTTCTGCAAGCTTTGTCAATTGTGCCTCTATGCTTAGTCTTGTGTGTCTTGTTATCTTCATAAGACACCAAGACTTTCGTGGAGTCGCGCCACTAATTTCTGGGACAGTACTCGCAATGTCCATTCCTTTTCTCCAGTACAGAAAATCAGATGGCTAACAGATATGGAGATACGGGTGTGCGTTTTTCATCGTATGATAATATGCATACCGGTACAAGTAATCTCTTGATTGCTGGAATGACAATCAATGAATGAATCAATCACACACTCCACCAATATATGGGAAGTACGCCCCCCCCCCCCAAACAATGGCATGTTGGGTATAACCCGCGTGAGGGGTGATTTTAAATGACTAGATGTATCCGGCCGAGGCACTACTGGTCAGCCACCATGAAGGACACCACCACTGAAACATAATATAGCCTTTATCCCATCCGCAGGACCGGTAATCACGTAAATATCAAATCTGACAAGACTGTTGTACTGCACTACTACTGGCTTCAGACCATCGAAATTATCCCGATCCGTTAATCCCCTACACTTGATCCCTGTCAAAGACCACAATTTTCGCGATTTTTTTCGCTTTCGCTGCAACGAATAATCAAAGGTCGGTGATACGGTAGACAAGTATGCCATTTGTTCTATTCAACTGCAAATTTTATTTCAATTCACTATTCGTTAACAGGCTTCCCTGTGACTATTCGCGAAGCCTGAGCAATTGGCAGAGAAAAAGGCAAATTCGTCACTTCATTTTTACAAGCGAGCATAGCTTAAAAACTTGAAGGTCGACACCTGTCAAGAAGTTTATCAGCTTGTTGCACTTGAAATAAACTACTGCCTGCCGAAAGATGACCGTCTAGATTTAATTAGGGAATCGGCGAGGTACAATTTTGCTAATATTGCCGAAGGTGTAAGTCGTTTGGTAGTCTGATGCCTACTGCTCTCCCTCAGCTGGTAAACTGCGTAGAGGGGAGTCGCTGTCGGTGAGATGATCACCACTGACATTCGCGAGAGAAGATGATAATTAGGCCTATTTCTCACAAGTTATCTGAATATTTATCTCCTGCACATTCTCAGTATTAGATATAGTTGGCTGAAAAGTCCGTCGGTGGAAGTGGACTTCACACGTGGCGGCAGGAGAGCCAGGCTGCTTCAGTCGGCTGCTCGAATCGTTCACATGAGGTCTTTGGATTATGGACGCGGATATTCTCTAATGGACGACGGCTGGATTATGAATGACGGACTAGACGCTTGTAATTCAAATATCATCGCCCGATCCTGCGGCCACGTGAAATTAGAGATGAAGAAAAGCCTGACCGAACACATCTGCGGACACTGCCCTCCCCAGACATTCTGTACTACGGCAGGTTTAAATCTGGGACAATGAACAACACAAATTGTACCACCACGATGCTCATATTTTGGCCGTAAAATGCTCATATTTCTTCGCTGAGAGAAAAAAAAAGATCCTTGGCTCGCGAAATTTGCATTAGAGAGGGATCAACCGCATATTTGCATCGTAGATGGGACTTTATTAAAAATGTCAGACTTACGAAAATAAGACCATTTTCTTCGCATTCTTCAAGGTAAATCCGCCATTGAACACGTGTGGAAAAGACACTTTCATAAATCACAAATCTGGTTGTAAGAATACAGCAGCGCACGTCGGTGGGGTCAAACATTTAATTATTTCCTGTTGTTGGAACGTTTGACAGGCAAACTGGCAATAGTGTAACAGTGGTAAGTTATACGCAGCCAACCCAAAGTGTTTTCCGTTCCGGCTCAGAATCTGTTCACCAACCAAGAAAATATGTTGATCTACCCAAGGGACTGAACATAGCCTTTTTGGGGAATACCAGTTTCAACTGGGCGTATGCGAATAATCCCTTATACTTCAAACATTTAAAAATCAACTTTGCAGACCTGCATGTGGATGGATAGCATGGTCACTTCAACCGGATTTTAGACTGCACATTTACTTCTGGAATTATCAGAACCTCTGTGTGGGAACGAGTCAAATCCATCAGGACAAAGGGAAGTCACTGTGGACACCCTTAAAGGGTTATTTCAACACTTTACGAGTAAGTTTGTACCTCACCCCGACTTTGCACAACGGCCAGGCAAATTGCGGCTGGTACTCCACTTCGGGACACCTCTTCCCAACACTATCAGTGTGATTAACTACGTCGAATTCGACAGCATCATTCAAGTAGACAAAGCCGAAACGTTCTCTGTGATTATCCACCTAACGTGGATACGGACCAGATCTCAACAGTGCTGAAGAATGACCCATGGACACGTAAGGCGTTTCAGGGAGTGTTTGCCCGAATGTGGTACCAAATTCATATCGTTCAAATATCCTCAGACTAGCCCATGAAACACCTCTTTCAGGCCATGTAGGTGTTAACAAAACATTTTACAAAATTCTAAATCATTTCTATTGGCCAAATGTAAAGAAAGGTGTTACGGAATTTTGTAGATCATGCCACACATGTCAAATGGTGGAAAACCAAACCAAACCATACCAAAGGCCCCTCTACAACCAATCCCTGCATTTGGGGAAGCCTTTAGTAGGGTGATTATAGATTGTGTTGATCCATTACCAAAAACCAAGGTCAGGCAATCAATACATTTCAACAATCATGTGTGCTTCAACCAGGTTCCCTGTGGTCATTCCTTTACGAAATATTAAGGCAAAAACTATTGTTAAGGCCTTAGTTAAGTTTTTCACACTTGTCGGCCTACCCCAGTCTGTTCAGTCTGATCAGGGATCTAATTTCATGTCAGGAATTTTTCAACAAGTCATGCATGAATTGGGAATAAAGCAGTATAAATCATCTGCATACCACCCAGAAAGTCAAGGCGCATTAGAAAGATTCCACCAGACAATAAAGAACATGATTAGAAATTATTTTTTTGACACTGAGAACGACTGGGATGAAGGCATACATTTGTTATTGTTTGCTGTTAGAGAGTCTGTTCAAGAGTCTTTAGGCTTCAGTCCATTTGAATTAGTCTTTGGTCATACAGTTAGAGGACCACTTAAACTGCCAATGGAAAAGTTTCTAGACAGTGATCTTGACTCATGTAATCTCTTACAATATGTGTCGGACTTTCGCACCAGGTTGACTGAAGCACGTGATTTGGCCATGTCAAACTTAAAGTCAGCACAAAAAGGTATAAAATAACCTATGTTAAACATGCCCTTAAACGGAGTTTCAATCCTGGTGAGAAGGTACTGGCTTTTCTGCCTATTCCTGGTAATCCACTTAAGGCTAGATATTATGGTCCTTATATCGTTGAAAAGAAATTAAGTGACCTTAATTATGTAATTCAGACTCCTGACAGGCGTAAAAATAAACAGTTTATGTCATGTAAATATGTTAATGTTATACATAGACAGAGATAGCACTAACAGTACTGTACAGCCTGTAAGTGTAGTTAGTTCTGACCCTGATAATAATGAAACTTGTGAAGAGCCCATGACAGCGGCGAAATTACAGAATTCTGACATTCTACTTAATTTGGATTCCAAGTTGTGTCATCTTGAACCAGCACGTCAGGAAGAACTTCGAATTCTGCTCAGTCAATATGAACATTTGTTTCCCGACATTCCTACTCGGACTGATACAATTTCACATGACGTCAATGTCGGAGAGTCTAATCCAGTGAAGCAGCACCCATTAAACAAAACTACCTGAAAAAAGAGATTCAGTATTTATTGGACAATGACTTCATTGAACCAAGTAATAGTAACTGGAGTTCACCTTGTATCCTCGTTCCAAAGCCAGATGGCAGTTACAGGATGTGTACTGACTACAGAAAGGCGAACACATTGACCAAAACAGACACATTCCCTATTCCACGCATTGACGATTGCATTGATAAAGTGGGAAGTGCCAAGTTCGTGTCAAAGTTTGATCTTCTGAAAGGATTTTGGCAAGTTCCACTGACAGATCGTGCGA
>JAVTVY010045631.1:0-19775 GCA_036873755.1 Hanleya hanleyi | reverse complement strand
GGAGGTGACCGAAGAGACAC
Source organism: Hanleya hanleyi (assembly GCA_036873755.1). Classification (NCBI taxonomy): domain Eukaryota; kingdom Metazoa; phylum Mollusca; class Polyplacophora; order Lepidopleurida; family Hanleyidae; genus Hanleya; species Hanleya hanleyi. Next base: position 19,755 of record JAVTVY010045631.1, on the reverse strand, counting down.
GGATGTTACCGAAGATGTCACGGCTCGGCCCTCGACTTGGGATAGTTGAACTGAGTGTGCTAAAAATAGATCACCAGCTAGCGTGCTATAAAAGGGAGGCGGCCTGGCCGTTTCATCAGACACTCTGTCAACCACCAAGATGTTCACTTGCACAACCTGCCAGAAGCTGTTTACTCGTCTAGATACGTTACGACGCCACGAGGCCTCCAACCACAACGATGCTCGGTATACTTGTATAATCTGCGCACGGTCATTCAATCGGAAGGATCATTTACTGCGTCATGAGAGGGTACTCCACGCGGGTGCGACGGTACTATGTAATGATTGTGGTCGACTCTTCAAACGACCCAGTCGGTTTAGACAGCACCAACGTTTGATGCATGCCCCGTCTCTACGGCTTGGGCGACAACTTTCCACTAAAGAGGAGCCGCGGAAGGTCAGACCCAGTGAAGATGAACCCGGAGAGACGAACGCCACTGGTGATGCGATGACGAAGAGCCTGCCTATACCCACGGTCCAGGAGGGCCTGGATATCCAGCCGGACCCCGCCGTTACGGTTTCGAGTCATACGCCTGACAACATCGAACATTTTCTGGACGAGCCCATAAATGTTCCTAGCGATCTCTTACAGGACGCCCAGCCAGTGAGTGACATTTATCGGCGCCACTGGTCCATGATACGGCACTGTTTCTATCGTCATCGCCCTATTCAAGATATCTACAATTTTCGACTGACCGACCTCGCCCGTCTACCTAGCTACGTGGAAGCCATCTTCAAAGATCAAGCTACGTCCTTCAAATTAAATCTGGCGTTTGGTTATGTGCTGCGGCATAAGGAGACAGACCAAGTCCGATACTTTTACCCGAGCGGTAACATCTGGGTATTTGACCAACCGTTTACCATCATTAACCGAGTGTCGCTACAGACGATGCTGGAGAAACTGGACACCGTGGATCCCTTGAAATGGGCCCAACAACAACGCCCCAACACCAAGTGGACAGTGGAGAGGGTCACCAATGTTACGTTCGTCGTGACCAAACTACGGAATATTCCCATCGGGTGAATGTATTCACCCAGGCACTGATAGATACTCAGAATGCACAAACATGTATCTGAGGATATGTTGCCTCAACGGTTTCCTGGGCTGCCCGATGATGATTAGAATAAACGGTTCAAAGCGAACATGGCCGAAGATGGAACTTTCTGGAATGGAGACTTCTGATTGGACAAGAATACATCTAACGGACGGGAACGAATATGACAGATGCAAATGGTGGTCTCTAATTGGACAAGAGTGTTCTTGAATTGTAACACCAAGTGGATAATGGAGATATTGACCAATGTTGCGTTCTTCGTGGTTAAACTGACCACCACCTCCATCGGATGAAAGTATTCACCCACGCACTGATAGATACTCAGAATGCGCAAACAACTATCTGAGTATATGTTGCCTCAACGGTATCCTGGCCTGCCCGACGATGATTAGAATAAACGGTTCAGATGGCACTTTCTGAAATGGAGACTTCTGATTGGACAAGAATACATTTAACGGACAGGAACGAATATGAAACATGCAAATGGTGGCCTCTGATTGAATAAGAATCTTCTTGAATTGTAAATATACCCAACGCGGCTCCCCAGCGTGGGTATGATGTAACATTGGGGAGAATAAACTATATGAAAAAAACTTCTTGTTGTTGTTGTTCTCTCATGTGTCATCTTTGTTGTTGTTGCTGTTGTTGTTCTCTCTCTGGTCTATATCATGGCGTTATGTTAGAGTGTTAAGGTGTAACGACAGGCGTTGACGGGCATCACCGCATTTCGAAGAATTAGTGACAATTCCATGGAATATCAGAGCTTCTGAGCTATTTCACCAGGGCGTATTTTTGTGCTCAAGGTCTGACTATAGCGATACCGCAACATTGTCTCATTGGACATTGGACCGTCTGACCTGGAGGTGACCCTTTGACTTTTTGAGCCGCGTCCGCGCGCGCGCGCGCGCTTGGCCCTTCATCTCACCTTCACATTGATACCTCACTCGGCTCCATCGGGCCACTAGGGGCGCCCCTAACGCCAAAAAGGCTATTTTTAAGATAAACATCAAAATCTGGTGTACGAAGATTTTTTTTATTTTACAGGTAGTGGGTCGAGTGAGGTATCATATTGAAGCTGACGTGAAATGCTTCACATTGATACCTCACTCGACCCCATTGCACCACTAGGGGCGCCTCTAACCCAAAAAAGGATATTTTGAAGATTACGCATGCGCAGAATGCTGATAGTTCAACCCACACCCAGTCTATCAGATGCGTCTTCACGTCACCTTCAATTTGATACCTCACTCGACCCCATTGGACCATTAGGGACGCCTCTAACCTCAAAAAGGCTATTTTGATGTTTTGATATTTTTCATATTATCTTCGCGCATGCGCAGAATTACCCTAATTCAAGCCCACACCCAGTCTATCAGATGCTCCTTCACGTCACCTTCAATTTAATACCTCACTCGACCCGATTGGTCCATTAGGGACGCCTCTAACCCCAAAAAGGCTATTTTGATGTTTTGATGTTTTTCATCTCAAACATCAAAACATCAAAATAGGCTTTTTGAGGTTAGAGGCGTCCCTAATGGTCCAATGGGGTCGAGTGAGGTATCAAATTGAAGGTGACGTGAAGGCGCATCTGATAGACTGGGTGTGGGTTGAACTATCAGCATTCTGCGCATGCGTAATCTTCAAAATATCTTTTTTTGGGTTAGAGGCGCCCCTAGTGGTGCAATGGGGTCGAGTGAGGTATCAATGTGAAGCATTTCACGTCAGCTTCAATATGATACCTCACTCGACCCTCTACCTCAAAATAAAATTTTTGTTTACAGTTCAAAACAACTTTCCCATCCGAAGGACGGGTTTTACTTCACATTTTTTTTGTTTTGTTTTGAAATTTTTTTTTTTGAAATGTACAAACTTTTACGTGAAGACAATATTCTTTATATATGTGTACTTCCTATTTCCCGCAGGAATTTATGGAATATCAATTCTTTCCGCAATGAACTTACAATTTTACTGGCAATGAAATTCTCCGTGTCGATTTGAGGTGGATATGAAAACGTACTGACTCACACGTGCAATGGCAACAATTCGCTACAGTGTAATGAAATGTGTTCATTTTTTAGGCGCCCGTGGTTTTATTAATATGCACACACATATGCTTTTCTAATAGTTCATTGGCTGAACAGCGAGGCGGGAGAAAAAATATTAAACTATTTTCGTCTCGCGAGGCCAAATCCTCAGTGTGTGTGCGGCGAACGCAAGCCAACAACTCACCAGTTTTACCGGACAGGCAAATGAATTGCATGTTATTTTGACTCGATTCATACGCTCGACTCTTCAAAATGGACTTGAAGAAGACGTTATGCGGGAACTGAAATCAATTTCTTGAAACTTTTGCTCACCGTGTGCGCTGAAACAACAACAACAACAGAGCTGACAGACAATTGGAGGCCGTTAGCTCAGCTGATATCTCGATGGAAATATCTGTGAATTTCGAAAAAATGCGTGACAAGCCAAGAAACAGAAAACCGCTGGGATGTGGACACCAAACCAGGGAACATCTATGTGCCGCTGACCAAAATCATTAGCTTCATAGTTTAGTGCGTAAAGGTGGAAATATCTGTGAATTTCGAAAAAATATATATGGAAATGAGATTCGTGGTGTGTTATATCCACCTAGGAAAAAAACAGCCCCCCAGATATGCATCAAACGTCCGGGAGTATGGAATATAGGTACACATCTGGACTAAACTCTTTTATCAGGTAAGCTAGACTTTAGTACTATACTTGCATGTCATAAAATGAGAGAGAGAGAGAGAGAGAGAGAGAGAGAGAGAGAACATTTCAATCTCATGATCTGCCAATTTTCGAGATGAAAATTTTTTCTTGACGAAATAGAAATGAACGCGAATCTATATTCTACAAAACATTTTTTCTTGACGAAATAGAAATGAACGCGAATCTATATTCTACAAAACATTTTTTCTTGACGAAATAGAAATGAACGCGAATCTATATTCTACAAAAACACTAGAAAATATTAGCGTAGATGAATTTTTTTAGACTCATTTTAGACTGTTTTGTGCTTTCATCGAAAGTGAAAACACATCTCGAAAAGTGTGTAGCAGTGTCGATATAAATCTTCAACCTAGATGTGAAAATAGATACCGGGGCATAAATTAGAGAGAGCATTTCAGTACACCTCAAAAAAAATGAAACATGGACGGTATCCTTCATCTCGAGGGGTGCGCAAGTTCGATTCTTGCTTTCATTATGTGAGTATGTGTTGGACATGTGATCTTTAAATTTTATTATCACCAGACTAGCAGGGTAGGATGTGGGTTTCAGGAGTTCACCGGGTGTGACAATTTCTTTATAATGATTTGTGATAAAAGCGGGTAAAACCTAATGCCAAAATCTCCTTGAAGGTCACGGAGATGTCGATTTATTGCTGATCAGCTGATTTCCAGGACAGACAGACATTATTTCGGCTCTTTTCTCTTCGAAATTCTTGTAATTTGCTCAATAAAAATAAATATTTAAATTGACTCTGAGTTTTCTGTTGGCATTATTTCAGCAATATTATGCACTAATGGGTTTTATCATTCTTTTCCATTCATGGAATTTTTACAGTTCCACAGTGTCACAAAACAACAATAATGCCATGATGTCACAATAAGACGTTACAAAGACAATTTCTGCTGTATACAATGGTATAAGGCACCTGTATACAATGGTATAAGGCACCTGTATACTATGGTATAAGGCACATGTATACAATGGTCAGATGTACCTGTATACAATGGTATAAGGCACCTGTATACAATGGTATAAGGCACCTGTATACAATGGTATAAGGCACCTGTATACAATGGTATAAGGCACCTGTATACAATGGTCAGATGTACCTGTATACAATGGTATAAAAACTGCCTGTCAGTCATTTCTGTATGTCATATGTGGGAGGTGGGTACAAATGTGGGAGGTGGGTACAACCCACCTCCCACAAATACAAATGTGGGAGGTGGGTACAATCCACCTCCCACTAGCGGTTTCACTGACATTGCAGCTACATGTAGTAAAGATGGTTTTACACACTGCCTGTCAGTCATTTCTGTATGTCATATGTGGCCTTATACCATGGTATACAGGTGCCTTATACAATGGTATAAGGCACCTGTATACAATGGTATAAGGCACCTGTATACAATGGTATAAGGCACCTGTATACAATGGTATAAGGCACCTGTATACAATGGTCAGATGTACCTGTATACAATGGTATAAGGCACCTGTATACAATGGTCAGATGTACCTGTATACAATGGTATAAGGCACCTGTATACAATGGTCAGATGTACCTGTATACAATGGTATAAGGCACCTGTATACAATGGTCAGATGTACCTGTATACAATGGTATAAGGCACCTGTATACAATGGTCAGATGTACCTGTAAAATTCTTGCACTCACTCACACTCGCGGCCATCTTGTACCCACCTCCCACATCATGACACTGGCGGCCATCTTGTCCCACCTCCCATAAAAATCAACTCCTTTTATACATTTTACTACTGGCGGCCATCTTGTACCCACCTCCCACATTTGTACCCACCTCCCACATTTGTACCCACCTCCCACATTTGTACCCACCTCCCACATTTGTACCCACCTCTCACATTTGTACCCACCTCCCACATTTGTACCCACCTCCCACATTTGTACCCACCTCCCACATTTGTACCCACCTCCCACATTTGTACCCACCTCCCCCATTTGTACCCACCTCCCACATTTGTACCCACCTCCCACATTTGTACCCACCTCCCACATTTGTACCCACCTCCCACATTTGTACCCACCTCCCACATTTGTACCCACCTCCCACATTTGTACCCACCTCCCACATTTGTACCCACCTCCCACACATCACATGTGACGTCACACCACCCCAATACCGCCCCAAAACCTCCTCAATTGTGACGTCACACAAGGTTCTGCGCATGCGCAGTGAGGCGCTATTCCGTCAATTTACGCTTTGTATACTACTCAGGGCAATTACCAGATCACCATTCATCCATGAGCTAATATACGATAGATTACAAGTCCCATCTAACATTTTGCGCTTGATAAATATCAGCTGCCATTGATACACTGCTTGAGCAATATTTATAATAAATCATTATTTATTTTCTTTAAAAATAAAGAAAAATTACACCACATCACTGCTGTGAAATGAACATGGCATGTTTTCTTCCTACACTGCTATTCCTGCAAAACCCACCAAGGAACAATAGCTAGATATCGTAATACACACTTTGCCCTGAAAGCAAAAATTCCCAAAATTCACAGTAAATTTAATGTGGTATCAGAGGTCCATCAACCTAGAAGTGTCCAACGATTGACTTCTGGTGATTTGTAAATGTAGCATTGGGTCTTGTACTCTAAATCGCATCCTTGTATTACGCCTCTAGGAACCGTAGGCGATTTTATCAAAACAAATCCCCAGGGAAAGCAAATCACAAAATAAAAATGTAAAGAACAAGTAATTCTGATTGATTCAGGTGCAACCTTCATAACATTGTTATAGTCTCGTGAGTTTTGCATGCCTCGCCTGGGGATTATTTGCGAAATAGTCCTCTCTCAGAATTACAAGCGTCTGGTCCGTCATTCATAATTCAGCCGTCGTCCATTAGAGAATATCCGCGTCCATAATCCAAAGACCTATTCCATATTCCATATAACAGTATTAGCACCAAATTCAAAAAGACAATATAGTATACATAAACATAGGTTTGTTTCCTGCAAGAGAGAAGCGGTCAAAAGGTTTCAACGATGCCGGCAAGACATCATGATGTTCCAAAAATATCAAATCCGTATCGCTGATCAGTATTCTTAATCCATAATAATCCATAATATAGAAGGCAGAGAAAAAGACAAAATCATCACCTCACTTGTACACACGTGCAACTTAAAATTTCGACGGTTGGCCCTGCCAAGAAGTTTATCATCTTGTACGTACTGCTTGAAATAAACTATTTCCTGTCCAAAATATGTAAGTTTGAATTCAACTAAGGAATCAGTCAGGTACAGTTGCTGTAAATGTACCGTAAATCTTTTTGGTAGTCTGACGCCACATCATCCTTGAAAGTCTGAATTCAACTACGGAATCAGTCGGTGCAGTTTTGTTAATATTGCTGTAAATGGTTTGGTAGTCTGAAGCCGCATCATCCTTGAATAAGACATTCACGACGGATAACAACTACACTATTTGGACACAGTGTTCGTTTTGACATGAAGATATAACACCACCTGGTTACGAAGAAAACAGCTATACACATGAACCATCCCCATGTCTGTCCGTTTATAACGCGATAACCACGCGATGTAGAGATACAATTTTTCAAAAGTGGAAGGCACGGGCACAGAGATTTATAAATCTCTTCTCTTAAAAATGTTCCTATGGACAAGTTTCGTATAGAGTTCAAATAGGGCCGCTATATATTAGCTAAATGTCATATAAAATTTCACGTGATAATGATCATGATATGGGATGAAGTTTACTCCTTGCCAATAAATCGCGTAAGCTCAGATTTTTTGAGTACGCTATGATATGTCTCAGATTAATTGGCAAGCGAAGTTTTATTTGGAGTGTTTCGTATTCCTCCTTCAGTATACGGGCCGCTTCAACATTCCTAGGGCTATATTGGAGAACGAAGGGAATAAACTCTTTGTTAGCGACTTTACCTGGGTCTATGTTCATATCAAAGGGTTGCCGTGTTTGAAGTGTTCTGATCCAAAAGGATTCACGAAGTGCGCGGTGATTGTCAGTTTCTTCCTGTGTTGGAAATGTAGGAATTCTTTCTATTGGCATAATTTGAAAATGGTGCTGAAATGAATGTTACGGTAGATTAAAATTCTCGTTGACCGGGCCTTCGTTGTCTAATCTGATGTCTGATATCTGTCTGTTGGCACGATATCGAAGTTTATTCTTAGTTTCGCCCACATACTGTTTCAGGCATTTCATAAGTATATGAACAATAGACGAAATAATAGTGCAGAATCTCCCACTGGTGGCCGTCTCTCAAATTGTGTTTTCCGATACACGATTGACGTAAAATACATCAAAGCTAATATATATATATATATATATATATATATATATATATATATATTCAGAAGCTGTATGTAGTATGCCAACTAAAATCATCAACTTCTACAATCAGTAGGTTGCCGTCGTCCAAAATGTTTGATAAGTCAATCACAACGTGATGTAGAGATACAATTTATGCATCATAGTAAATGCTTTACTCAGGAGAATGAGAGAGAATATTTTGGACTGGGTCCCAGAGAATGGTGCTGGTCACACCCAAATTGTGTTTGCCTATGTTATAAGTATATACGATAGACGATATAAAACTAGTGCCAAAAATTAGAGTGGGCCAGATGTACATGTATGGTAAGGCGTGTGTATGAAAACGAGGATCAGATCCTGTATTCAGTAGATATCCGTCGTCCACATTGTGTTTTCCAATATGTGGTTGACCTTGAATTCAATTACCTTAGACTATATAAAAGTTAGCTATTCTTTGAACTACCAAAAGTATTGCCAAGTGAAGCTACAGTGTATATCATCTTTCTTCTGTATATTTCAATCTGCAAAGCATGTATGTGTTTTCAAAATAATAATCATCGAATGGTCCGGGTTTTGAAACAGAAAACAAACGATTTGACTCGCACTATGATATACATCGCCCTTTCCTAACTCAGGACCTAACTCAGTACCGATTCATATCTCAATAGACAACTCTCGTCACTGGGAGTGACTTTAAAATGGTTGGTGCTAGATGTGACCTAATCACAGTTTACACCTTGTATATCATTTTACAATTTCGGCAAAAACTGCTGTTATTTCTCGTCAAAGTTTGATTAATGCGCGTCGAAGCATAAGCTACTCACTTTTCCTGACTCCGTTCTGGGCGATGAATAGACCTTGTTCAGCGCATGACCTATGTTGGTCTTCGCGAAAAGAGGGAGCTATGGAAGTAGTGTATAGTGAGCAGAATCACGCGCATTTCACCCGGATGTAACTATGACGTCACAGTGGGTTGTTTTTGTAACGCGTGTTTTGATTGGTTGAGGTGTAAGTGTGAGGTTGAATTTGATTGGTTGAGGTGTCGTCCCTGTTGTAAAGCAAGAGGGTGGGTGTCGTCCCTGTTGTAAAGCAAGATGGCGGCGTGGTTCGGTGATGTTCGGTGATGTTCGGAGATGTTCGGGTGTGTTCGGGTGTGTTCGGGCATGGTGGAAAGCAAGATGTCGGTTGTCGGTGCTGTTGTAAAGCAAGATGGCGGTTGTCGTCCCTGTTGTAAAGCAAAATGGTGGTTGTGGGCCCTGTTGTAAAGCAAGATGTCGGAGTGGGTTCGTGAATGTTCGGGAATGGGGTGAAAAACATATAAAAGTAGGTGATTTTTAGTGAATGGGTTATAATCATTGCACTACTTTGGGAAGTTTTTTCACCACTGACCTGATTTGCCTGCCTGCCTGCCTGCCTGCCTGACCTGTTCCAGCTCCTGCCTGACCTGTTCCTGTCTCACCTGTAACCACCCAACCAGCCAACCAGCCTGTTCCTGCCTGCCTACTTGTCCAGCCAGCCTGCCTCACCAGCGCCTGCCTGCCCTCTAACCAGCCACCCTGCCCCGTGTGTTTGGAAGCATGATACGTGGAGAAGATTTTCCCTTTGACCCAGCAGTCCCTCCTGTAGAAGTTTTGCCTGAAGACGAGCGTGTGAGGCAGCTTTATCAACGACACTGGGCTACCATACGCCATTGTTTTCACCGCGACCGTCGTCTATTGGATTTGTATAACTTTCGACTGGAAGACTTCACGTATTTGTCTACTTACGCTGAGAGCAAATTCAGAGACCAGGTGACAGCGTTCAAGTTGAATATGACATTTGGGTATATTTTACGGCATAAGAACACGGACCAGCTGCGGTATTATTACCCGAGTAATAATACGTATGTGTTTGACGAGCCGTTCACCGTAACGGAAGACATTTCCCTGCAGCCTCTCCTTGAACAATTGACTACGTTGGATCCGTTGCAATGGGCCCTGTTGCAACGTCCCAATTCCGAATGGCTTGTGGAAAGGGTGACCAACGTCACATTTTTCGTCACGAAAATGAGAGATCATCCTATCGGTGCTCCTGTACTACTCCCTCCTTGGCTGCTTCATGGACGCGGGTTGTATGCATTAACGCGAGGGACACATGGGCCTTACAAAGACCGGAAATGTTTGTTTCGGTGTTTGGCCGTACATGTGGCCGAGTGTAATCCCAGGAGTTGTGACACAGTGGCCAATCACTATTGGCAACAGTACTTAGAGCAGCAAGACATGGATGAGCGGCACTTCCGTGGCGTTCCTTTTAAGAATTTGGATGACGTGGAAACCTTGTTCCAGATCAATATCTTTGTATACCGATTACAACGGGAGGACGATACATTGGTGGCTGAATTGGTGCGTCGTTCCACAGAACGGTATGCTTCTACCATGAAAGTGAATGTGTTCGACTACAATGGCGTGAGTCATTTTTCGTTGATACACAATATGAGCCAGTACGCTGAGTCTTTCAGTTGCGCCCAATGCCATCGGGTGTTTCACCGTACTTCCAACTTACATCGACACGAGAAGAGTTGTACGAACGCTGTGAAGCGCGTCTATCCTGGTGGTGTGTATCATAATACGCCTACTATTTTCGAGGAACTGGCCGATGAGGGTTTGATCATACCGGAGGCGGACCGTTATTTTCCCTACCGGGCGTGTTATGATTTTGAGGCCTTGTTGGAGCCCATGGACTTGTTTTCAGCCAAAACACAGTTTACGCAGCGCCATATTCCCCTCAGTGTGAGCATTTCCAGCAACGTACCTGGCTATGACGCTGCACCGGTCTGTTTCGTGTCTACCGGGGATGCCCATGAGTTAATCTCCCGCATGATGGGATATTTAGAGGAAGTCAGCGCGGCCAGTACGGAATTGTTGGTGTGTAAGTTCCAGGACATACTGGACCAACTGGACGATCGGATTCCTATACCGGGTGTAGCGTTTAGTGATGATGAAGAGTCGGAGTCGGAGTCGGAGCCCATGCAGTCGCAGGATGATGTGCCTTTACCCAAACCGTATGCCGAAAAATTGAAAGTGCGCTTTTTACAATACCTAGGCCAATTACCCGTGCTGGGGTTCAACTCGGGGCGCTATGATTTAAATATGGTGAAGGAATTTCTCTACCCTTACTTGGCCCAGGCGAATACCCTCAAGTCGGTCATCAAGAAGATCAATAATCATATGGCCCTGACTACCACATCACTCCGTTTCCTGGATGTACGCAACTACCTAGCGCCTAATTATAGTTATGATCAGTGGGTGAAGGCGTATGACTGTGCACAAACGAAAGGTCGGTTCCCTTACACGTATATATCGACGCTCGATCGTTTGGCGGAAACACAGTTACCACCGCGGGAGGCCTTCTTTAACGATTTGAAGCAAGTGGAATGTCCGGAAGACGCGTACCGTGAACTAGAGCAGGTATGGAACGACCAACACATGGAGACGATGCGAGATTTCCTCATATGGTATAATAACTTGGATGTGGTTCCTTTCCTGCAAGCGGCTGAGAAAATGGTTCAACTGTTTCGTCGTGAAATGCATGTGGACATCTTCAAGGAGTGTTTAAGTTTACCGGGTGTGGCGCTTCGCCATCTTTTTCAAGCGTGTCCGACGTACTTTTCGTTGATACAGCAGAAAGATGCGGACATGCATGAGTGTTTAAAGGAGAACATTGTGGGTGGTCCCAGTCTTATATTCCACCGTTATCACGAGAAGGACGTCACTACTCTGCCCGGTGGAAAATCTTGTGCTAAGATTATTGGTTTCGATGCCAATGCGTTGTACTTGTGGTCACTCGCTCAACCTATGCCCAGTGGACATTACACACGTTGGTTGGCCGAAGGGCGGCATTTTACGCCCCAACGCGCTTCTTCCAAACATCTTGCCGACCAGTGGATAGATTGGGAAGCCTATCGACGGGGAATTACTATACGACACCAGACCAACGCCACAGAGAAGCGCATAGGCGATCGTCGCCTCCCCGTCGATGGGTTTGCCCTGGTGGGTAACACACCCACTGTATTCCAATTTTACGGTTGCTATTGGCACGGTCACGGATGCCATTTTAGTGCTGGGTGTTTCAACGACCGACGTGGGAAAACAGGTGAGGAATTACGGAAAGAAGTGGTGGAGAACGCGGATTATGTGAAAGAGAGAGGTTACCATCTCATTGAGATGTGGGAGTGTCAATTTCACACCCTGTGTGAGGCCCTACCTCATTTACGGCGTTTCTTAAAAGAGCGCGAGTATCCGTTGTGTCGTCGTCGACTGCTGAGTCTACCCCAGATGTTCGACGCCATTCGTTCGGGGGACCTGTACGGCTTTGTCGAATGTGATTTGCATGTTCCCGACACTCTCAAACCTGTCTTCGCCCAGTGCCCGCCCATCTTTAAGAACACGCTGGTGGGTCGAGATGATATTGGGACCACCATGGGGGCCTACGCAGATCAACACGAGTGTTTACCGCATCCGCGTCGCATGTTAATTGGGAGTATGTGGGGAGAGAAGATGTTGTTGGGCACTCCGCTGCTGCAGTGGTATATGCGGCACGGTCTGGAGATTACGAAAATACACCAAGTCATACAGTACGTACCTCACGCCTGTTTTGCGGCAAATGCCGACATTGTGACATCTGCCCGTCGTCAAGGCGACCAAGACCCCAGTAAGGCCATCATCGGTGAAAGTTGGAAGCTCACGGGCAACGGCTATTATGGCAAAACGGTAACCAACCAGGATAAGCACGTGAACGTGAACATTTGTACGACGACTCAAGCCCGCAAAAAGGTGAATTCTCCTCTCTTTCGGTCGGTGGAGGTCATCGATGACGACACGTATGAAATCACTTCAGCCAAGAAGACTATCCGTTACAACTTACCCCTGCAGATTGGATGTATGGTATACCAGGTGGCCAAGCTGCGCATGCTGCAGTTTCTATATGACTTTATGGGTGTCTATTTTAATGCATCAGACTGGCAACTCATGGAGATGGACACGGACTCGGCCTAGATGGCCGTCTCTAATGCGGATTGGGAGTCCCTGGTGAAACCCGAGTTACGGCACCAGTATGAGATGGAACGGGACCAGTGGTTACCGCGACGTGACCATTACCAGTATGATAAGCGGACACCCGGGCTCTTCAAGCTGGAGTGGAGTGGGGATGCTATGATTGCGCTCTCCTCCAAGACGTATTACTGTTACGGGGGAGACGAAAATAAGTTTAGCTGCAAAGGAGTGAACCGGCGCGATCCCAACATCGACAAAGCTCTTTACCTGGACGTGTTGCAAAGCCAGGCCAGTGCGAGTGGTACGAATCGAGGATTCCGTGTGGTGGGCCATCAGATACGCACCTATATCCAGCAACGAGACGCCTTTACTTTCTTTTATCCCAAGCGAAAAGTATTGGCCGACGGTGTCAGCACTACCTACTTGGACTTGTAAAAAATGTGGAACATTAACTGTGGAGTCACGAGTTATAAAAACTGTAAAAGTCAGGATGGCCGAGTGGTCTAAGGCGCCAGTCCTAAGTACTGGTGGGGTGATACCCTGCGTAGGTTCAAATCCTACTCCTGGCAGAACTTTTTGTACCTTAATCACTACTACTACTATTCTATGTGTACATACCACCTGTATTCTATTTGTATATATCCTTCTTGTTGACTTAAATAAAGAGAGAGTCAAAAATCATTTTTTGTGTTTTTTCAACTCTTTATTCAACAATGATTCACGTCAGAACGTCATAACAATATAATGTGATAATAATATGGGGTCTGCGCAGTACATGTTTTAAGTGAACCAGAGAAATGGCGCATGCACATTAAACCGAGAGGCCGTCCAGTCATAGACCAGGACATCACGGTCTTCGGCTTGACAATAATCATCAAACATATGTACAATGGTGGACAGTGAATGTCCTCTACTCCGGTGAGTGAGATAAAACACACAGTACTGTCCGCACACACTACTCAAGGGGCCTTGTAATCTTTGCGTATTCCAACGCCACTCTGTCGTTGAGACGTCCATGAATTTCACTAAATCGGCATGGAGGGGTGCAAGTCCGTAGGAATCAAAGTATTCGCCTTGGCCTTGGGTGTCCACGTACACCGCTATCCAATGTTCACCGGGTCGACTCTTCGGGTCTGTATTTAGGATGTAGGCTGCAGGAGTGGTGGAGTGGATGGGAAACACATTGCGTGGAAATACACCTCGAAAGGGGATCTTGGGATCTCGCTGGAGTATGCGCGTCAGCTGTTCTGTATCCATGGTTTAGTTGGCGAAGTCACACAGCACGTTTCTTTGCGCATCCACGCTGATGACGTTGTCAAACTCGGCGTAGCAAATCACGTTGATGGTGCTGGGTAGAGCCACGGAGAAACGCAGTTCCAACCGTAGGTTTCCTTTCTTCGTAAAGCCAGTTGATGATCGTGTTCCAAGGTAGGGGTGAGGTCAAAGGCGAACAATGTGTACCCACGGCTAAAGTCTTTTCGAGTGATGGTATTGCCTTCGTCCTGGTTGTTTTGTCCTGTGGCTATAAACAGGTTCAGGTAGGACCGCACATAGTTTCCGTTAGTAAAGTCTGGTTGTAAGGGTCGGGCTGGAATTTGATGCCCGGCCACGTGCAGTGCCACAAAGTTGATGTTGAAATGATGAAATTTGAACGGATTCTCAGCCAAAGCTCCATTGAATGCGGTGTTGGTCACACACCCCACGGTAAGACGTTTAGGCAGATCTCCTAGAAATAAATTCTCTCTGTTGGCCATCATCGTCCCTGCGGATACCGAGAACACCTTGGTCTGTACGCGTCGGATGGGATACAGGGCTGGTTTTTTCGCTAAGGCTTGCATGTGACTCAGCAACACCCCCTGTTGCAAATCTACCGTACGGACAAACAGGACTGCATCTTCAATGATGATCTTGGACTCGAGAGCTTCCGCCCCACCGGCCATTAAGGCAAACAAAGGTGAGGCACGGATCAACTTGATCTTGATGGTTACACCGTTCATCATGTAGCGATCTTGCATGAACAGATCGGCGTGCAGTCGTCCCATCATATCGATGGACTTGCTTTCGCTTGCTAATCTTTTGCGTCTGGCGTACCCAGTATTGCCAGGGAGTAGATAGTTGTGGTATCCGGGTGTATCCCTGTGGTACAGCTCAGCTTGTAAGTGTGATAGTTTGGCATCACTGCCGTACGACAACAGCGTCTCCAGGTAGGCTCGATACGGATAGGTATTGGTGGACGTACTGATGAGTCTATCGTTCAGACTGATATCCACCTGTTGGAATAGGGAGTGCAGCCAAAGATTCACCGGGCTTACATTTGTATCGGCCGCTAGGTTCGTCCCATCCCTGTTCGTTATTTTAGCTTTGACGTACAAGTACGAGTTGGCTAAATCCAGGTAGGCCGTATCATTGTTTTGAATGGAAAATTCTACGGGACCCACGCCCGTCAGGCTAGCCAGGGGTCGATGTTCTATCCAACGTCCTTCGGCTACACTGGTTTGAGTGGGTGGAATAGTCCACAAATCCAATTCACTGTTGGTAGACGGACATGACTCGGAGTGAATGAAGGCCATTATGCGAAGATGTCTCTCCTACTACTATTACGTCTCTTCTTCTTCTTCTTCTTCTGGGGTTTAGTCCTTCTCTGGGGTGTGCGTCGTCGGTGGGTGGGCCGTCGACTGACTCTTCGCGGTGTCAGTCTTTGTCTTTTAAGGGCTTTGGCCAGCAACACACCCCCGGCTTCTTTAGCCCGGCGTTTGAAGGCTTGTCGGGGTGCTGTGCCTTCCATCACATCCTCGGCCATGCGCAATCCACTTTGTACCGCTTGTTTCCCTACCGTTTTCACACCCCGTGTCACCATGGGCAGGAATGTTTTGACGATACTCCCCAGTATGTTTCGCAATCCATGTCCACGTTGCATGCGTGCCCCACTAAACATGGACATGCCGCCTCCCGTTTGTTTTTTGTAGTAGTCGGCATAGCTGGGCGTATGGCACTCGTAAGGGACGTACATTATTATACGAAGTGAGGAGAACGGGTTTGTCGGAAAGCAAGTGTCAGCACCACTTTTCCTCGCTCGAATGGGATCGGCCGTCCCGTGTCATCTCTTATATCCACCGTGATCGTGTCGATATCGGTATGGCGTACGGGCAGGAACATGATAGGGTTGAAACTGTGGGTGGCTTGTTCGCCATACGTCTTGCTAATGGGCACCACTCGTAACAGAGGTGTGTTCATATCACCCACAATATGGCTGTCCACGGCATCCGAGTAGACGTACAGTGCGTACAGGCCTTCTTTCATATCCATCAAATGGGAACCGTACTCATTGGTCGGACCCTTCATGACGACGTGGTGAGACAGCCGTAACATTTCCTGTAGTCTAGAACTGAGTTTCGCGCTCACGAGCGGGGACAGCCGGATAAAGCTCTTTTCGTTGTGTGCGTTGACCTCGAAGCACAGGTTATTCTTCAAGCGCATGGATAACAGGGGTGATGCATCATTCGTGAACGTCAGTAGAGCCTTGTACGTCATCAAGGCATTCAGAGCCTGTACGAACTTCTGCGGTGTATCGTATTGGCCTGCGGGGAGCGTCAGTCTGTAGATTTTTTCTTCGTAGACCACTTCGTACCATATTTCTCCGTGTTGTATGTTGTACCATGAGTAAGGGTATTGAATCTCCACCAGTCCACATTCCCAGCGTCCCGATAAATGTAACGGTTGAGGTAATTGCGTGACATACTTGGTCAAGGTGTTGTCAGGAAACACGTCGAGTGAGCTATTACTGGGCAACGTCAGGTAAAACATGATGACAACTGATGTGGTTGTGGCTTCTGCACCGGTTTTTTATAGTATTATTAGTAGGGTTCCCAGTGACTGGCCTTGGAGGCGGCGGCCACTCGGCGTTGTGGCAGTGATTTGAAACGTCCAAAGCGTCGTGCTGGTGTTTTGGGTGGTGACATCAGCTCCCAAGAGGGTGTTGGTGGTGGTCGTGATGGTGGTGCTGAGGGTGGGGTGTTCGATTGCTCCATAAAGGCCCAACGGTTAGGATTACCTACCAATTCTTGTGGAATGTGCGTGTCTTTTAAGCCTTCAGCAAACACTTTCCAGCCCGGGGGGGTTCGAATGTTTGCGTGCCCGTACCATATCGTTGATCAAATCGGTGATATGAGACCCCGGTACCACTTTGTTTCGAATCAGTAGCTTTCCTTCCGCATTCCAACTCATATCGGCATGCTGTTTCACCCGGTCCAACAATAAACGGGCCCGCGTCTTGTAGGCTTTAGGCACACTGCTCAACACTTCTTCTTCCAGCTGAGGTGATGGAGCAGCCCCTGTTGTAGTTGTGGGTAGTGGTGTGGGTAGTGGTGGTGGTGGTGGTGGTGTAGTACTAGTACTACTTGCTACGCCTCTATATTGATCCATAAACGTCTGGTACCGGTTCAGTGTATGATGGTAGCGTTGAATTTTCTCGTGATCGGAGAGTCCACGTTGTTGCAGTATAGTATTCATTTCTTCATCCAGAGATTGGAGTTGTTGCACGGTGGCCGGCACGGGATAGGGCGATTGTAAACTCTGTAACAATCGCGGTTCGACCAGCATCATTTTTTTCGTATGTTCCATGTTAGCGTCCTCCTCCTCCCAAGATGGAGCCGAGTAATGGCCCCAGTACACCAACGGCTAAGGGAGCGAGGAGTGCACCGAGAAATCCACCGCGCTGTAACACCTGTTTCTTTTTCTTCAAACTCTCCGTCTTCTTGACTAACGTTCTGAGACCTGCCTTGTGCCGTTGCAAGTGCCCCTTCTGTACAGCACTGAGGGGAACATTGCCTTTTAACACATTATGGGCCACTTCACACAAACACCGTACCAATTCGGGCTCCGCGCCGCGCACCAGGGCCCGGCCCACCTCCGGTGGCGCGCTGCGGAGTACGCGGAGCGCGGGCGCGTGTCTGCGTATCCGTGCCGACATGATGAGTGATGGCTAGAGTGGCTTGTCTTCTTCTTTTATTTTTTTTATTTGGGAGTGTACACCGTCTGTATCTCGTCGGGAAAAATGTGAGTACGCAATCGAAGGGTAGAGGGCGTGTCTTGTTTCAAGTCGATGAGTAGATAGCCGTGAGCGGGTTGGGTGGCATCTTCAAAGGCTTCTCGTACAAAGGCCGTGTTTTTAGGGTACATCTGTTGGGCCAGATGGGTAATTTGCGAGGCGTCTCTGGGGTTTTTGAATAACACCACATACTGAGCATTCAAACTAATGTTCCGGTGCTCTTTGTTCTTACTGAAGAGATTCTGCACGATGTAGATAATGCTCAACCGACGATGATGGCTGCCTTTGGTAAAGAGACGGGTGATTCGACTGTCCGTTTCCGTCATGAGATCGTCCACCACTACCAACGTGTCTTGGGGTGTATCCTCAGGGGGTAAGCCTTCCACTAAGGTGAGTCCCGGGACACGGGCCAGTGCCTCGTACGCGGGTTGCCAAGCTCCATAACACCACAGGATACCAGCTACAGGCGGTGAAATCAGGGCTGCCCTGTGTTCGATGAGGCGTTGAATGAAGTGTGTTTTTCCCGATGCTGTCGGTCCAGCGATGAGACACGTGAAAGGATGCTGCCATCGAGGATCCATAGTTTTATTTTTTTTTTTTTCTTCTTATTTGGTGATTTGCGCTTGCCGATTAGAAGCCCACCAGCGTTCTCGTGGATCCCACCGGGGATCGTAGTCCAATGGGTACCGTTGTGGGTACCGTTGCCGTGGTAAACGTGATTCACCGGAACCCAGGTGAATCGTGTTGGTAGGTGTGGGGGTGATGGTGTAGTGGAAACGTTCGAATCGGCGAGTAGATACGGCACCGGTAGGTTGATGGCGGTGGTGAGGTCGAGTAGTACGCTTAGACGGTGGTGTGGTAGGGCTGAGTGTGGTGATGATAGGTTCCGTCGTAGTCGTCGTCGTCGTCTCAGGGTTTGATACGGCAGGCTGACGGTCAGGTGGTGGAGATGTACGCTTAAAAAACGGTGTGGTAGGGGCAGGCTGGCGGTGAGGTCGAGGAGTACGCTTAAAAAACGGCGATGTAGGAGGGCGAGTCGTCGTGGTGAGGTTGGTGATCGTGGTAGTACTGTTGGGTAATTGCACTTGACGTTCAGGCACCGGTGGAGCAGCACTTGGACGACTGAGTGTTGAAAAACAGGATATCAGGTAGGACAAATCGTAGAACACACCTCCAAATAAGGTACCCAGAAGCACTACTGCACACAACAGCGTACCGACTTGTCCTTTTCGAGTCTGTAACATTAAGGGTAGACGTTCACGCTCCATGGTATCCCCATCTACACTGAGGGAGGCTGGTGATGTGCGGTAGAATTTATAGACGTTTCATGTCACGGCCGGATACCCAGGAATTAAACGAATTGGGCCACCCTTGCCATTTGACGAAATGATAGGGGATTCCCCGTCGACGTTCCGTTTTCAAAATCTTTTCCACCGTGTAGTAATCTTTCCGTGTTTTCACCACTGGTTGTAATTCGGCTTCATAAAACGTGC
>JAVTVY010045630.1:0-19774 GCA_036873755.1 Hanleya hanleyi | reverse complement strand
CATGAAAGAAGAAGAAAGTGATGAAGTAAACCTTTGTTCTTGAGTTAATAAACAGGAATGAAACTCATAAATTAGTAAATTTATGGTTTTTATTTCACAACAGTTTAACTAAATGCAGCTGTTTCAAACATAGGAGAAAACTCCACAGGATAACTGCCATATACATGTAGGGGAGAGAACTCTGAATATTCCAACCTAACACATACATTCAGCTAAAACTGATTCAGTTTTGGGAAGACTGTGACCTTGACCTTTGACAAATTGATCTCAAAATGTATGGCTCCTCTTTGCCATGCGAGTAAGGTATACTCAAAATTTGGTAACAATTCATACCTTGAAACTAGACATATTGCATGGACAACAAATGTTATTGGATGAATAGACAGATCCCAACATCGCATTACACGACCTCGTCTTTGACAGGCATATGAAAATGCAACTTTTAATGATTTCTTGATTTTGGGGTCACAGTGACCTTGACCGTGGACCCACATTTTGATATGCAACACATCATGTCCCTCTAATGTATAAACTGGCAGAAAAAAAGTTACTTTGAATGATTTCCTGATTTGGGGGTCACAGTGACCTTGACCTTTGACCTTGACCTAAATTTTGGTACACGACACATCGTCTTCCGTCAATGTATCAGTAGACACCAAAAAAACATGATTTTTATGAATTTCATGATTTTGGGGGTCACAGTAACCGGATGCTCGGCCTTGACCTATATTTTGGTACATGACACATCATGTCCCCCTAATGTATTTACTGGCACAAAAAAATAATTTTTAAAGATTTCTTGATTCCGCAGTCCTAGTGACCTTGACTATTGATCTTGACCTAAATTTTGGTATATGACAAACCGTCTCCCCGTCATTTCTCAATGGACACAAAAATCATGATTTTTAACAATTTCACGATTTTGGGGTCAGTGACCTTGACCTTTGACCTTGACCTAATTTTTGGTGTGCGACACTTCATTTCCCCTATTGAATCCACTCACAAAAAAATAGTAATCTTTTGATGATTTCCTGATTTTTAGGTCACACTGACCTTTGACCTTGATTCTGGGGTCACAGTGACCTTGACTATTGACCTGGATTTAAATTTTGGTACATGACAAAACGACTCCCCGTAATTTCTCAACGGACTAAAAAAATCACGATTTTATGATTTTTAACAATTTCACGATTTTGGGGTCACAGTGACCTTGACCTTTGACCTTGACCTACATTTTAATTTGTGACACATCGTGTCCCCCTAATGTATCTACTGATATAAAAAAATGTTATTTTTAATAAAATTTCCTGATTTTGGGGACACAGTGACCTTTGACCTTGACCTATATTTTGGTGTGCGACACTTCATTTCCCTCTATTGAATCCACTCACAAAAAATTAGGAATTTTTAATGATTTCCTGATTTTTCGATCACACTGACCTTTGACCTCTGACCTCGACCTACATTTGGTATGCAACATACCGTTCCCCCCTAGGGCATCCACTCACCAAAAATTAGAACTGTAGATAGAAAACTGTAAACGATCAATGATTTCCTGATTTCAGGCAACAGTGACCTTTGACCTCCGACCACGACCTGAATTTTGGTACGCGACACATCGTCTCCACCTAGGGTATCCACTCACAAAAAAATTGCAACTGTCGATAGAAAACGTTCACAGATATAAACCGGACACGAACACTTCAGTGATTTCCTGTTTTTTAGGCCAGTGACCTTTGACCTCTGACCTTGACCTTCATTTTGGTACGCGACACATCGTCTCCTCATAGGGTATCCACTCACCAAAAATTAGAACTGTAGATAGAAAACTGTCCCAGATATAGACCGGACACGACGGACGGACGGACGGACGGACACACGGACGGAAACCGCCATCACATAATACGTCCGCCTTTTGGCGGGCATATAAAAAGGTCATAACTCTTGAAAATATACGCGAAACGCTGCAAAACTTCACGCTGCAAAACTAAAGGGCACTGACCTCACATCCTTCAAATTCCATACTTGTCCATACAATATCAACTGAGATTCAGCCCGGACAAGTCCCAATTTACAAAGACTTGATGAACGAAGGGCCATAACTCTTGAAAATATACGCGAAACGCGGAGGAACTTCATGCTGCACAACTACAGGGCACTGACCACATACCCTGCAAATTTTATAATTGTCCATACAATATTAACCAAGATCCAGCCCGGACAAGTCCCAATTCACGGAGATTTCAGGAACAAAGGGCCATAACTCTTGAAAATATAAGCGAAACGGGGAAAAACGTTACGCTGCACAACTGTGGGGCACTGACCACATATCATGCAAATTTCATACTTGTCCATACAATATTAACCAAGATCCAGCCCGGACAAGTCCCATTCACAGTGATTTCAGAAAAAGGGCCATAACTCTTGAAAATTATACCGGAACTCGGAAAAATATCGCGCGGACAACAAATTCGGACGGACAGACGGACGGACGGACAAAGCGATCGCTATATGCCCCCCTCATAATAATCTGATGTGAAATAAAATAGCTTTTGCCAACTATTCCTAGCAGAAAAGCCGGAATATCGAAGAAATATGATGAAAACATCACTTTTCTGATACGGTAAACATTCCAACCATTCAATCACCTTTCCTATTTCGATCACCCCCATTTTATCGGGAAGTTTACGATCGGAAGTTCTAACTCAGATACGAAGTGGCAGTCTCACATTCCAACGTAAATACGATCACAGCTAATTGCTCTGCTCACAGGACCGACAAATTACACGGAACGACCATTGACGGTGCTGACCGTCTTTTAATGTAGTCGGGTGTTTCCGTGATTTGGTGTTACCATTTAATGGTAAATGCAAGCCCTATTTCCATCAGATTTTTGTGTTATAAATTTTGAGGAGAGAACAATAAATATGGTTCCACAGCTTGCTTTGACAACTGTTCAGATACATTCTATAATACGGAAGGCAGTTGTGAAAGTTAATTATTAAAAAAGATTAAAATCTAATCATAATGGGCTGTTTTCTTGCATTTTGACTGTGACATGCTTTTACCATACTACCTTTTGATTGTGTTATTTGCCATCAACATTCAGTTGAATAAATTTTTAGTGGTGATCACACAAAATTGATACAAAAACTATGTTTCTATGTACAATTTAATGTTCATATCAACTCATTTATCGAGAAAATATGATTTCTTTAATATTTCTGGTCGGACTAACATTGTCTGTCCTCTCTGGCCATGACATCTTTATGCTGGAAAACTGTTGAACCAGATGGACAAATTACTACCAATTTCATTAAAATGTTGATGATGCTTGTACTTGTAACTGAAGTGAGTCAAATTTGATCTACCTTAGTTGGATTGAAGAAAAAATACATTTTAATAATCAAGTTAATATTGTCTGTCCTATGTTCGTCCGACCACAAAGTGGTCTAATTCTCCAAATATTGCATGGCTCAATAATGACAAGTGTTCAATGCCATCTAACTTTGTCCATTGACATCACTTATGGGTAATACTTTGTAAATGTTAACCTGAGAACTCAGAGACTTAGAAATAAATATGTCTGTCCTTGTGTTGGACGAACCAAATTTGTGTTACAGGCGACACCTGAAGCTCAGATAAAACATTGTTCAAGCTGTCGAGAGACAAATTGACTTATCATCTGGCATTCATGAACATGAATTTTGTCATTTGCAAATCATTTAAAAACATTACCAATCTTTTTGTCAATAAGAATACAGAATATCGCCAATTTATGTTGGTTGGACTAACAGAAGACAGACATGTTGGACTAACATAAGACAGACAGGTTGGACAACATAAGACAGACATGTTGGACTAACATAAGACAACTTTTGTTGAACCAGGGGAATAGATGGATTTCCTTTATCATTCTCAGTGGCAAATCTCAGTTAACAACTTTATATGAATTATTATCTAGCTGAAAATATTCTGAGGCATTCATATAGGATGCAATTCCCATTATAACGCTGTCCGTCTTCTGTTTGTCCAACACTGTCTGTCCTCTGTTTGTCCGACACTGTCTGTCTCTCGTTTGTCCAACACTATTTGGCAGTTTAAACGTTTGTGAGTAACAATTACAGACTTGAACACAGTTTTCATAAGTATTTACTTATTTTTCCACATCTAGCTAACTTTTAGAATCAATTCATGCTGGAATAGAGGGAATTAGACATTTTATGGCCACTTTCCTGTCTTCGTTTGTCCGACACATTATTTTATGTTGGACATAATTATGATCTAAAGGAGCATTCATAGTTAAATGATATATTTATTTCTAAGACTTGGGATACTTTTGGGCTAGGAAAGCAATGACCAATAAATATGTTTGGGAATCATGGAGAAAATGCATAAAACTTCATTTTTGTCTGTCCTCGTTCGTCCAACATCAAGTTCAACATGCATGATAAAACTAGATTATTTCTTTTGAATCAGGTGAGGCATTATCTTTAAACAAATTTATTGATGAACCTCAACAATCAGTTAATCTATAGAAAAGAAATATTTTGTGAAAAAAGTAGGTTGATATTTTGTCATGGATGTCACACAAACGGTAACACCTAATCAAAGAAACACCCTGTAAGCTCCCGCAATATATGACGATATGGGGTCGGACAAAGCTTAGTTTAGAAGATACAGGGTAGGGCTCAGTGTACCGGGGGTGGGGACATGCTCCTTGAGGGTAGAGGATGGGTTGAATACGTGTAGGATGATATGAGTTCCCGGAATATATGATGGTATGGGGTCAGGTAAAGCTTAGTTCAGAAGATACAGGGCAAGGCTCAGTGTCCCGCCCGGGGGGCGAGGACATGCTTCCTGAGAGTGGAGGACGGGTTCAATAAGTGTATCATGATATAAGCGCCCAGAATACATGAGGGTATGGGCTCGGATGAAGCCTACATGAGATAGAGGGTGAGGTGAGGACATGCTCCCAGGGGTAGCGGATGTGTTGAATAAGTGGAAGAGGATCTAAGCTCCCGAAATATATGAGAGTAGTAGGAGGTCAGATGAAGTTTAGTTTAGGAGATGGAGGGTAGGACTGTGTCCCAGGGATGGGGACATGCTTCCCAAGGGTAGTGGATGATTTCAGTAAGTGTAGCCTGATGTAAGCATCTGGAATATATGAACATTCATGGGGTCAAGCAGGTTTTAGTTCAGGAGACATAGGAGGAGGCCGAGAAGCTGTGGACAAGAGAACTTCCCAAGTCCAAAAATTTAACATTTTTGCCCTGGGGATGGGGGTATGCTCTCGAGGATAGTGGATGGGTTGAATGAGTGTAGCCTGATCTGGAATATATGAGGGTTGAGGGAGAGGGGCGGTCCTTAGCTCAGGAGACATAGAGTGAGGCCGATAGATAGATAATCAGACAGATAGACCGTAGACGTACATCATTGTGGCACCTATATCGTGCTTTCCACAGCTAAAGCTATGGGCTAGAAAAAAAAAAGCAGGCTTGGGATACCGACATGCTAATTCAAGTGCGAGGGATGAAATGTAGGAGATTGTATAATACGGGCATTGATTCAAGAACTCCTGCGAATCGCCAAAAATGTACAGGGAATTTAGGATTTACCTAGACTTGTGAAGATGCTAATTTCCAGGCTCTTTGTGACTTTTCAGTCCGAATAAAAGCACTAATATTATTGGTGTTGGAACATATAACCTCTCACTCAATACTTGCTTGCCTTGTGGCCCCACAAACCTTGATCAAGCAGCAGTTCTGACCTTAATCATAGACATGAACATGTGACTGTGTCAGACTATTTACGCAGTGGGACATGGTGGCAGAGTGTACAATTCACCTGGGTATACAGGAATATTGTTGACAAGAAGTCATGCACTCTATGCAAGTACAATTTACAATCAAAAATGTTACTGAAAAGACTGATCAAAATTTCCATTGCTAGTTTACAGGATATACATACGACAGTTAGAGGCTGGCAGGCCTTTAAATTACACCTATATCGCGGCATTCAATGCTGTGCATAAATTAGAGATGCAACCAAAATAGAGAGAGATCAGGGGTTCATAGACGTCACGTTTTACCACCGTTATTCGGCTGTAAAGATTAGTAAAAAACTGAATACTGACAGTAAAAAACTCAAAAGGTTACGTTTTGGACAAGAAATACTCAATATTTTTTTACGAAAACTCAATCCACGAATGGTGCAAATCATTTCAATGAGATGAAAACCATCGCCGATCCTTTGACATTCTGGCTTAGTAGGTAATTTGTAATTAAATGATGATATTTTTAGTTCATTGACGTTTCACGTTCTTTGTATCTTCATTACCGCAAAAGACCATTTATACTATCGAATTGACACCGAGTCTAATTTCTGAGGCTCATTATGAGATGAAGTTGTTATTCCTATTGGCTTATTGCCTCTTTCCTACTTTTCAATGGTACTATAATTGTTATAATTGGGATGGATATGCAGGGTGGTAAAATATTTCAAAAACTCAATACAACTTAGTGGAGTGGCCATAAAAACAGAAAAAAACTGAACTGGAGTCGAAAAAATCCTCAATATTTTAACTAGGGTGGTAAACATTTTGACGTCTATGAACCCCTGGAGATATGCCCTTAAACATGCACAGTAGACAATAACATGGCTAAGCCCTGAAAAGAAAAGGAGTAACCTAGGAGATCAATACGGTTATGTACAATTAAGGGAAGGCGATGAACATCAGATCAGCTGATCAACATCATTCTAAAAGTAAAATGTTTCAGGAAATCATACAACACATTATGATGATAGATGGTTTCAGCAAAATCAGGCTCCATGATCAATATGGTAAAGAAATCATACACCAGTTTATGGGGTTTCAAGAATCATACGTTGCGTTCACGAAAAACAAAATATCAGACTCAAGTGTGTGTTTTCTCAACAATGAAAGGGCCATAACTGAGGGAAACAAGAGCCCAAGGGGCTTCAATATACGCCCGTATATCTGGAGTTACATTGGTTCAAATTTCAAGGTTGTTTAATAGCCTTGATTCCAATTGATCTAGCAATCCAGAGAAAGGTCTACAATTTTTTGCTTATAAGAATGTAACATATATCACATCTTATATTGAATGATAAACTAAAATGAGCTTAACTCTTGGTAACTAGTTGACCTTGAAGCAAGAGCTGAGAGCTCACATATCCCACACTGAAATCGACAATAGTCAAACACAAGAAAATAGTAGTTTTCCTGCAAATGGATTCCTTTCAGACGAGAGAATTTTTCATGAAGGAAGAAGAAAGTGATGAAGTAAACCTTTGTTCTTGAGTTAATAAACAGGTGTGAAGTTCATAAAGGACTCCTCTCCCCGTTAAATTAGTAAATGTATGGTTTTTATTTCGCAACAGTTTAACTTAATGTAGCTGTTTCAAACATGGGAGACAACTCCACAGGACAATACCATATAAATGCAGGAAAAAGAACTTCGAATATTCCAACAATATTCCAGCACATATAGTCAGCTAAGCTTGATTCAGTTTTGGGGGACTGCGACCTAGACCTTTGACAAATTGATCTCATATGTATGCACTTTGCCATGCGAGTAAGGTATACTCAAAGTTTGGTACCAATCCATACCTTGAAACTAGAGCTATCGCATGGACAACAAATGTTAATGGATGAATGGACAGAACGCAACATCTCATTACACGACCTCGTCTTCGACAGGCATATGAAAATGTGACTTTTAATAATTTCTTGATTTTGGGGTCACAGTGACCTTGACATTTGACCTTGACCTCAATTTTGGTACACAACACATCGTCTTCCCTCAATCTATCAATGCACAAAAAAAATCATGAATTTTAACAATTTCACGATTTTGGGGTCAGTGACCTTGAACTTTGACCTTGACCTACATTTTGGTATGTGACACATTGTGTCCCCCTAATGTATCTACTGACACAAAAAAATGTTATTTTTAATAATATCCTAATTTTGGGGTCAGTGACCTTTGACCTTGACCTAATTTTTGGTATGCATCACTTCATTTCCGCCTATTGAATCCACTCACGAAAAATTAGAAATTTTTAACGATTTCCTGATTTTTCAATCACACTGACCTTTGACCTCTGACCTACATTTAATATGCAACACATCGTTCCCCCCCTAGGGCATCCACTCACCAAAAATTAGAACAGTAGATAGAAAACTGTCAACAATCAATGATTTCCTGATTTTTGGCAACAGTGACCTTTGACCTCTGACCTCGACCTCAATTTCGGTACGCGACACATCGTCTCCACCTGGTGTATCCACTCACAAAAAATTGCAACTGTGGATAGAAAACGTTCAGATATAGACCGGACACGAACACTTCAGTGATTTCCTGTTTTTTAGGCCAGTGACCTTTGACCTGTGACCTCGACCTTCATTTTGGTGCGCGACACATCGTATCCCCATAGGGTATCCACTCACCAAAAATTGGAGCTGTGGATAGGAAACTGTCCCAGATATAGACCGGACACGAGAACCGGACAGACGGACGGACAGACAGACGGACAGACGGACGGAAACCGCCATCACATAATACGTCCGCCTTTTGGGCGGGCGTATAAAAAATGAGTCAAAAGGGTAACATGCACATCTTCAAATGGTCACGATGATGTGTGGCGAATTTCAATAGAAAAACTCTGAGGACAAGAGAAAGCAGTAGATTGGGGGGTTTTTTTTGATGATCAAGGGGCATAACATCCGATTGGATCGAAAAGGTCACATGCGCCTCTTCACATGGTAATGGTAATGTGCGGCAAATTTGGAAGGAATTCAAACCTCTTTAACAAGTTGCATTCACAAGAAAAGGTAGCTGATAGAAGTAAAAAAAATTGACGTTCACGGGGCATAACTCTGGAGAACACAACAGAATGGGTCAAAATGGTCCCACAGACATCTTCACATGGTGACAATAATATCTGAAAAATTTGGAAAGAATCCAGTAAAACCCCTTTACTGTGTTGCGTTCACAAGAAAAGGTAGCTGATCGAAGTAGTTTTTTGACAATCAGGGGGCATAACTCAGGAGTTATTGTTGGATCAGGTCAAAAAAAAAAAGGTCACATGCATATCTTCACATGGTTACAATAATGTGTGGCAGATTCGGAAAGAATCCAGTAAAACCTCTTTGCTATGATGCATTCACAAGTGGACAGACGTACGGACAAATGACACCATACCATAATACATCCTGTCAGAATTGATGGGCGTATGAAAACTTGAAAAAAAAAAAAAATTGCATTGAAAAACATTGTTGACATATGGTCATTGAGATGCCTGATCAATTAAGCACCATATTTGACCCAGAGTTCACCAAATTTGCCAGAATTCTGGGGCTTTCAATATTTTCTCTAATTTGGGCTTGTTTGCCTAAAATAATTTTGCCACACGTCACCGAATAAAAGTCTTGCCCAAATTTGGTCTAAAGCCCTGACTGGACAACAACAATACCATGCCGAATTGCCTGAGAATATTAAATGATTGCCATGCATTGAAACAAACAACACCAAAAGTAATTCAGGCAATACGAATTTTAGATTTAGCATTATTGTGAATGCTAGATATTGAAATACAAAAACAATGAACCAAATGCCACTGGTGTTAAAAAGTAACAAGAGAAGAGAAAATTGCTTTATTGAGAAACCAAATAAAGCAACAAAATACAAGTACATGTAATCTGATAGGTGCAGACCTAGGGAATAATGTCATGATTGTGTTTGCATGATGAAGTATCACATTCTACACTTAGCATAACTGTATATTTTTTGTACCCAGCATTACAGCATCAACACATGGTGTGTCTATAATTAGCACACTGAATCTGTTCAAACTGACAAATGGTGCAATTTACAAACTGACACCTGTACAACTTTCAAGATTTCAAGTACTGGAGCTCAGCAACTATTCACAGAAGAAAAGACAGCCATTTCACATCTTAGCAACTCTTCACAGAAGAAAAGACAGCCGTTTCACATCTCAGCAACTATTCACAGAAGAAAAGACAGCCGTTTCACATCTCAGCAACTATTCACAGAAGAAAAGACAGCCGTTTCCCATCATAAATATCTTAGGCATTTGGATTAATCATTTGATGAGAATGGTTCTTTCCAGATTTCAATCTTGACAAAGGTTTGCCACAGCAGTGAGCACACAGATGGGTGCACTGATGCTGGACTCATGGCATAAATTTGTGGTTCGTACTTTTCCTCTCATTCCATACCTACAGCATGGGGCCCTACTAGTTAACGTCCAGCCATGACCAGTGAAGTCCTGTCATACATCCAGTCACACCAAGTCAAGTAGCGAAAAACTCAAGTCCTGTCAAGTCCAGTACAAAAGGGATTATGGTCCAGTAGCATATATATTCAACAACCAGTGACGACCAGTAGCAGATGCCATGTCCAGTGAAAATAACTGTACACACAGCATTTGAAAATTGTGATTTCGAGATTTAAGTTTAAAGTTCAAATTTGAAGTAGAAAACGAAGCTGCGCATCTGAAAACCCCTCTGCTCTGGGGCAATTGTTTTGAGGCTTGACTATTACGACAATCATTTCTAGCCAATCATGTTTGGTGCTACAAACATACATGCAGTCTTGGTGAATTTTATAAGTTGAAAAGTACACCTTTTAACAGTGAAACATGCTCCGACAGTAGCCATTCCCAATTCATTCAATTTGAACTCAACTACTTGGCATGCTTGGAGATGACAGACCAACCTAACAATGAAATGAGAAATTCTTCACCAATGTCATGTGAAACATCATTAAAAAAAGATTATGTTGCCATAGCAACTATATAAATTATCTGAATGAGTTCATTTTCTATAGCCTTCTGGCTCTTTACTAGGTAAGTAACTCTTGACTGATGGACTGAAAAAAAAAAAAAAAATTGAATTTGATCATTAAAAAAAGACTATCTTGCCATAGCAGCTGCAACCATATAAATTATCTGAACGAGTTCATTTTTGATAGGCTTCTGGCTCTTGACTATGTAAGTAACTCTTAACTGATGGACTGAAAAAAAAAAAATAAAAAAAAATAATCATTAAAAAAAGTTGATTATGTTGCCATATGCAACACATATTTACACCAAGATGACTCAATTTTGATAGGGATCTGGGGCACAATGATATGGATGTAAATAACAAGTTTCATGTTCATGGGGCAAGTCGTTCTCTAGATATCATATATGATGTAACATGTGCTGAACATAACAAAGCGGCATAACTCTGGAAAATGTCAACCGAGGCGACTCAATTTTAATAGGGTTCTGCGGCAGAAGAATATGGATGACGATGTGCACAACAGGTTTGATGTCTTGGTAACGAGAAAGCTGTGATGGACAGACAGACGGACGGACGTACATGATTTTAAATTTAAATTTAAATTTTGAAAAACAGTTTGTAGAAAACATTCATATGGAATTCATATGGAACTAAATGTTCACCTCAAAGTCAAATCAGTTCAAAATTCTCCTTAACCTGAAGCTAAAGAGAGTTTGTTTGAATTAATAAAGAACTTAAGGAATCAAAGTCATTTCGAGAAGCTTTTGAAGCCTAATTGGAGCTTGAAGTTATTTCCATGTTAAGTGGGGTAATTTGCTACTGGACGGCAGCCGGAAAATGTTAATGTACTGAACGTGTCTGAACATCTGTATTACATACTGGACGTGACTCTTTTCCCTACTGGACTGAGTTTTTCGCTACCGGACTTGACTGGGCGTGACTGGACTGTATGACTGGATGCGGCTGGACGGTAAATAGTAGGACCGTCAGCATGTACAGTGACTATGGGGAATATTCTTAATCAGAGATAATTGGTTTAAATATAGTAAATTTGCACAAAATTATCTTACTATTCCAAGAAAGGACCATTATGCTTACCCCTCAATTTTGGCAATTCCAACTTGAAAATAGTCCTGTTATCACTGATTACAAATATTCCCCATATTGGAGGCATAGAAAGAGGAAAAGTATGAACCAGTTCATAATCGTTCTGATTCAAGCCCTGATTACCTCCAAAAACAATTTGTGAATAGCTAGTCATGCCTGTTATGCCCTAAGACAATATCCAACTATTATGACTGCCTTGTCCAACAGACTTTCGCCATTGGTGCCTACAAAGATCAAGCCTGCCTCTCTAATCTCTCATTAGCTTCAGCAACTGACTAACTGAGTATTACAATCAACCGGTGGGACTTCACTTAAAGAAATGATATTAGCAATGCTATGATGATATGATAAACCTGTATCCTATTCCGGAGTATTCATAGGCAGATACCATATTCATTCATACTCAAAATCCCCCCTTGGTGAGCAATACGCCATGTCAACAGTGCTTCGGGTTTGGAAAAAGCAGAAGAGCTGAAATTCACTCGCCTAGGCAATATTCAGAAAGTGTTCTAGGCCGAAAAGATTTGTTTCATATTATGAAAAGCAGAAGAGCTGAAATTCACTTGCCTAGGCAATATTCAGAAAGTGTTCTAGGCCGAAAAGACTTGTTTCATATTATGAAATGCATAAATTGCCATCATTAAGAAGAGCTGTTTTTCACTCTTCTTTCTGAATATGAATTGAAGGGAGTGATCAATGTCACTCTTCTTGAATCCTAAGCGCTGTACCTATCAAAAGATCTCTTGTTCAATATCAAAGATAAAAGCAGCATTTAATCTGACCCAGGGCCCACAAGTGATGATCTGTATGTGCTAAGTTTTCATTCAAGCATGCCGGTGTGACCCTGGCCGGTTGTTTTGGGAGCTTGGAAACTCAGAGACACAAAGGTTACTGACCATTTTATTCAAATATACGGTATCGTGATGGCCTCATTCGTAAGGTACACATGTTACCGTGATGTGCGTTGCACTAATATATACATGTATCACACAATCTCATCAATCATCAGATCATGGCAAGTGAACATTGCTGCTTCAAAACAAACTTCCAAGCATGTCACTGGTCACTGCCTTTTCTGATGTAAACATCTGAGAAGGGCAGTCAGTGTTATGCAGTGCATCATGGACTGTTTAAGTGTTTTGGGGGAGCAAGGTTTACTTGAGTCAGATCAGCCAGAAAGTGGGGAGGGGTAGAGGGGGGACGTGGTGTTTGTGCATGCATGGGTGGGTGGGGAGTGGGGAGGTGTTTTGATCAGCTGATCTCACCTTTGAAATTTTTTATTATTAATTTCTTGGCCGCCCCAGGTTTGTTGTTTGCCAGTGGTGAAGCATGGCGTGTAATGCCATTACTTGGGCTGAGGGCAGAGAAGTTCGCCCTCTTCTGTGAATCTGTCATTGTTGTTGTTTTGGCTTCGCTGTCGACAACCTCGCGAGCCCTTTTGCTTGTTGAAGGTGAAAGACAATTTCCACTGATTTTGCGTTTCCTGTGGTTGGTATTATCTTCTTTCTTTGACTGATCTGGATTTACATGCTTGCTTACGCTTGAAAGAGGCATGCATTACGTGTTTGGCCTCTGGCCCACACAACCACGGAATGAAGAACGCACAAAAACTTCTTGTTGTACAAAAACACTTGTCAATTTCTGCCAAAACTTCGTCTCAGACTTTTCGGCTCAAGATGGCGGATTGGTGCGACACCTGTGGGTAGGAGGAGACAACTCTAATAACCAGATACCTGGGTGCAGCCCACAGTTTCACTTTCAGTTTATTTGTTTCACCAATTTGTGTATTTACTCATCTTCACAAGTCCAGGTAAATCTTAAATCCTCCCAATAGATCGATCGATACACTGGCTCGCGAGGATGGTATTTACTTGATCTTTGCATGGCCAGTAAAATGTGAATTCTTAATTTTTTTGACTATCACAGCACTTTCGGGATAGTAGCTCGTCCAATTGTAGAATTGTATAAATGTTCACATCACAGCATGATAGTTGAGCTATAAATGTTGAGTGGTTCCAATTGATTGTATATTAATATGTACTCCTATACGGAGGTGCTCCTATATAGAGGAGGGATTTACCTACTGAACTGAACTGAATGGCAGAACACTAGGAGATACTAATGGAAACTTGAATTCTTTTAACTGCAACGGTAGTAGTGTTGTGCATTACTTCCAGGGGCCGCGGAGGGTGGGGGGGGGGGTGGCACTTTTGGGACGGCACGTTAAAAGTCCTATCTTAGATAGCACCAGTCCAACATTTAACCCCCCCCCCCCCCCCCCGTCCGCCACTTTCAAATGTGCTCCGCGGCTCCTGACTTCATCGTCTCCGAGGCTACCATGTCGCAGGTTTTGTACTTCTTTGTTAGTCAGCACTCGCCTCTGTTATCAGATCATTGTAAAATGTCGATTCGATCTGAAGCAGATTCCTACCCCCTCCCCAGCCATTCAAACAGGTAATTCAAATCCTTTCCTTCTTCATTTCAAATGGGATGAAATTTCAGCTAACTCATTTCAAGCAGCAGGTCTTCCGGAAGTTGAATCACTGGTAGAAGCATTTTTGGATGGGTCTCCTAATAATAGTGTACATGTAGATGAGACAGCCCAAAAGTTAAACAGTATTATTAGGCGAGCAACAAAACTTTCGCTCAAGAAAAAAAGACACTCTAAGTGTTCACAACGATCTGAGAAATTGTTCGACTCTGATATGAAAAAATGAAAGGTATCCTCAAAGCAAAGGCGGTGAACTACTCCAAATATCCGCATGATCCAATAATATATATAAGGGGTAGTTTTTACAAACATCGCAAAACTGTGTAAAACTAAATGTAGAAATTTTAAACAAAGGTTAGTAGAACAACTAAACAATTTACATAAAAATAATCCTAAGGAATACCGGAATCTTCTGCCGAACTAAAATGAAATGATAAGAATAACAACCCAGAAGAACAGTAAGATCTGAGCAATGGGTCTCTCATTACTCGGATCTTTACACTGTTTCTGGAACAATGTTCTGGAACGAGCCACTGGGGCAACTGAAGCATTACCAAGGTAAAGTTCGGATCTTTTGTGAGATGGACTAAAAGATAACTAGCTCGGAAGTTTGTGATGCATTTAGAAGTTTAAAAATCGTAAGACTGCAGGATGGGAGATGAGGTACTAAATGAAATGTTAAAACACAGAGAAAAAATTCTACATCCATTTCCTCTCAAACTGTTTAATTTGTGTTTGACTAATAGTATTTATCCCTCCAATTGAATACATGGATATGTCAAGTGTCTTTACAAAAAGGGTGACTCCACAAATCTCTCAAACTATAGAGGTATTTCTATTACAAGCTGTGTTGCTAAACTTTTGAACTCGAACTCGATTCTCAATAAACCGAATGTCATGATATGACTGAAATAGTGTTGAAAGCGATGTTAAATCATATTCACTCACTCATTCACCCGATTTTCAATAACCTCTTGAATAGTTTCTCTCGGCCCACATAATCATACACCCAGCGCAAATAGGCTTTCAAAAAAGGCAAGGACTTCAGACCACATGTTCATTCTCAGAGCTTTAATCAACGAATATACAAATGAAAAAAATCGTAAATTATTTGCTTGTGTTATAGACATCGAAGAGGCCTTTGATTCAGTTATTCACCCAAATTTGTTTCTAAAATTAAATGAGTTAGGTATCAATGGCTATTTCTATCCCCTCATTAAGCACATGTACAGGGATGATGTGTCAAGCATAGAACTGGGAGACAAACTAACCTAGTCCTTCGCGTGCAATAAAGGCGTACGCCAGGGAGACCATCTTAGCCCAACTCTGTTCAATATATTTATGAATGATACCCAGGGAAATTTGATAACTCCTGTGATCCCATCAATCTGAATAATATGTCTCTAACTGTCTGATGTATGCAGGTGGCACCGTCCTTTTGTCATCTACTGCAGGTCTCCAAAACTGTTTGAACAAACTAAAACATCTGTGTGATAGCTCTTGTTTCACAGTAAATATTGAAAAGTCCAAAGTATTGACTTTTTAGCAGAGGTGGAAGGATTCTCAAGCAGTTGTTCTTTTTCAGAGATATCCTCTTACAAATTGTACAAACGTATAGATATCTTGCAGAACAAGCAATCTTGATTCAGTACAATTTATTACATTCTAGATACATGCACTTGGGTTATCTCATAATGCACAAAACATATCATAACATACGGTCCATATCATTCTATATCACAAATTCGCCAAAGGTTCGAAGCAAGATATAAAGCATTCTGGCAAAGGGAATTTAACAAAGGTGTAGTAAGTAATGAAGGAAAATTAAGATCATATGGCAAGTTTAAACACAAATTCCGTGGAGAAGCCTATTTGAACTATATATATAATATAGCTGCTGAAAAGAATCTTACACGGCTCAGAGTCAGTGCTCACCAGCTGCAGACTGGTTGTGTAAATATTCTCTTTGCAGGTGGTAGAAGATGAGATGCATTTCTTAATATAAGGTACCAATTATGCAAAGGATAGTAGTAGGGAGCGAGGGTTTCGAGTATTGTTTTCCAGGGAGGTAACTCTTGGTCCCCTTTTTTCCAGGTTAAAGGTATAGGGGACGCCACATCGCCTTTCACCTCTGTGGCGTCTGTGGCGCCAGGGGGCGCCACCAGCTCAAGGTCACGTGGAGGTCAAAAGTAGTTCCGGCAACCTGTAACCTTTGTATTCCTCCGCGGACAGAAAGTAGTCCCATGTCAACC
Organism: Hanleya hanleyi; assembly: GCA_036873755.1. Lineage (NCBI taxonomy): Eukaryota > Metazoa > Mollusca > Polyplacophora > Lepidopleurida > Hanleyidae > Hanleya > Hanleya hanleyi. The sequence continues at coordinate 3,090 of JAVTVY010045630.1, read as the reverse complement.
AAGTGACTTCCAATGTTAATGTATGGGTTTTTCCCACAATGTCGTGGGTGATCAAATTCTCCGGAAATCTCCGGCAATCTTCAGGGGCGAGAGGGGTCCCTAGTGTACCGATTGGGTTGTATGAGGTATCAATGTGAAGCATTCGTGAAGGGGCATCTGATGGGGTGGGTGTGGGGTTGAAATATCGTCATTCTGCGCATGCGCGGTAGACCAAGAGTATGGAAATAGACGTTTTGGGGTCTAGGGGAGCCACTAGTGGTCCGATTGGGTTGTATGCGGTATCAATGTGAAGCCTATTTGAGGGGGCATCCGATGGGCTGGGTGTGGGGTTGGAATATGGTCATTCTGCGCATGCGCGGTAGACCAAGGGTATGGAAATGGCCGTTTTGGGATCTAGGGGAGCCCCTAATGGACCGATGGGGTCGTATGAGGTATCAATGTGAAGCCTATGTGAGGGGGCATCCGAGGGGCTGGGTGTGGGGTTGGAATATGGTCATTCTGCGCATGCGTGGTAGACCAAGGGTATGGAATACACGTTTTGGGATCTAGGGGAGCCCCTAGTGGGTCGATGGAGTCGTATGAGGTATCAATGTGAAGCATTCGTGAAGGCGCATCCGACGGGCTGGGTGTGGGGATGAAATATCGTCATTCTGCGCATGCGCGGTAGACCAAGGGTATGGGAATAGACGTTTTTGGGTCGAGTGGGGCCCTAATGGACCGATGGGGTCGAGTGAGGTATCAATGTGAAGCCTATGTGAGGGGGCATCCCACTGGGTGGATGTGGGGTCGGAATATCGTCATTCTGCGCATGCGCAATAGAGAAAGGGTATGAAAATAGACGTTTTGGGATGTAGGTGAGCCCCTAATGAGCCGATGGAGTTGAGTGAGGTATCAATGTGAAGCCTATGTGAGGGGGCATCCGATTGGACTAGGGTCTCGGCCGTTGTCAACAGTCTGCGCATGCGCAGACAGGGAATTCTGGGAAAAGGGTGTGGACATAGACGTGTTAGGGTTTAGGTGAGCCCCTAATGATCCTATGGTGTCGTATGAGGTATCAGAGTGAAGCATTCGTAAAGGGGCATCTGATGGGTTGGGTGTGGGGTTGGAATATCGGCATTCTGCGCATGCGCGGTGGTCAAAGTGTATGAAACTAGCCGTTTTGGGAGCTAGGGGAGGCACTATTGGTCCGATTGGGTCGAGTGAGGTATCAAAGTGAAGCATTCGTGAAGGGGCATCTGATGGGTTGGGTGTGCGGTAGGAATATCATTCTGCGCATGCGCAGATGCACTGCGGAGCTCTCGTCCAATCAGAAGCGAGTATTTCAAATCCGTCACAGAGCTCTCAGCCAATCAGAAGCGAGTATTTTGACCCGGTGCATTATGGGACATATCCAAGATGGCGGCACGTATGTTCAAGATGGCGGCACATCCGGTGTCGAAAACTGGCCATTTCTTCGGGATGTGGTCACCTAGTGTCGAAAACTGGACCCTGTATGGGTCCCGCTAGCGCCTTGACGCCATGATATAGACCGGAGAGAGAAAACAACAACAACAAGGATGACACATGAGGGAACAACAACAACAACAAGTTTTTTTTCATATAGTTTATTTTTCCCTCCATCATAACATACCCACGCTGGGGGAGCCGCGTTGGGTATGTTTACAATTCAAGAAAGACTCTTGTCCAATCCGAGACCGCCATTTGCATCTGTCCTATTCGTTCCTGTCCGTTAGATGTATTCTTGTCCAATCAGAAGTCGCCATTTCAGAGAGTTCCTTCTTCGGTCATGTTCATTCTGAACCGTTTATTCTAATCATCGTCGGACAGGCCTGGATATTCTTCGGGCAGCATGTCCTGAAACAGTTGTTTGCGCATTCTGATCGCATTTTCCAGGGCCTCTGTGGGTGGTAGCCCCATAGCCTCTTCCAAGTGACGCTTGGTCTTCATGATGGACCTGTGCGTGGGGTCGCCTTTCATTTCAAGCGGTAGTAAGGTATACTGTTCATAGATCGCCATGGTTGTTTTCCTGATGCGGGGGCGCATTTGGGTGTACGTCTGTTGTAAATTATCCTCTCCGGCGTCCTCGATCGCTTCAGCGTGAGTATTAATAGCTGCTGTCACAATACGATCCCAGAAGGTAGGTTCTGCCTCACTTTCCTGGGATGTAGGCTGACTCTCTGAGGTCAAGCTCTCCATATCAGTAGATATACTGTCAGCAATCTTGGATTCGGTATCAGTCGATGCACTCTCATCAATCTCTGTATCAGTATCTGCCCCAACGGGCTCCTCGGCGTCTTCAATCCCATGTATATTTTTCTGGTGTCGCATCATATCGTAATGTCTGGTGAACGTGCGTTCACACTCAGAACAAGTATAAGCCATGTTGACGGCTGAACGTCGACTGTGCGTGTTTTGGGAATACGCTCGCTTTTATAGACAGTAACGGTCATCAACGCTTAGCTCAACGCTTCAACGCCCTGGTAAATTAGCTCAGAAGCTCTGATTTCATGGAATTGACATCAATTCATCGAAATGCAGTGACGCCCGTCAACGCCCGTCGTTACGCCTTAACGCTCGTCTCAACGCTTTAACACACTTTCTTAATGCTTTAACGACGTTTAATGATGCGTTCGAACAAATGTTTTTTTTTGTGCTATTGCTCTGACATACGCCGCTTTCCAGTTCATGCCCGAGGTTTTCAACATCGACGCTGTTCTTTCAATTTCCATATGGACTGGATCCTTATCCAACAATTTCATATGGGTCAGTAAGTCGACATACTGCTGACGTAAAGCCCGTCGTAGTCTGGGTGCCAATCTGTTATGGGCTAAAATTGCAGCTTCCTTTTTCGAATACCCTTTGCGTTGAAACTTGTTTCCTGTGGCCTCCAAAATCTCGCCCATCTCGGCGTCCATACTTTCTTTGAACAAATCCTTCCATAGCCTCGAGTTCACATTATGTTCTTCAACCTCGGGTTGGGCCTTCACGGTTGGGTGATATTCCGGGACTGGTGATATGAAGAAGGCCCGCTGTACGGGGTGGGTTGCTGCTTCACCAAATGTGGACTCGGTGGATGTTGTAGGGGCTGTG